>JAVTVY010040172.1:0-18063 GCA_036873755.1 Hanleya hanleyi
GCTCACAATGGAAACTTCAGGTTTATTCTAGATGGTTCACTATACTAAGTGATTGAATCAAGTGTTTAATTCATAGCACGTGCGATATATTACATAACGTAACTGTTCAAGTCGTTTTCCTACTTCACGCTGTAAACTGATGTGTGTCCGCTTTATTTCACAATGATCTGATTGAAACTGAAAGGACTGACGCCAAGACATTGTGACGTCACATGAACAACGTAACTTTAGCGACGTCCGATTTGATTACAATTTTTTTCAATTGTTATTTTATTTCTGATGTCACCTTTCAGCGTTTAGTTCCAGACGTTTAGGCTAGAGAGAAACGGCCAAGTAAAAAATTAAGTTCAAACGTTTTTTTAGACCCTAAATTAGGTCCTCGCGGACTTGTGACCGATTGAGGTGGCGGTTCATGGTAGTCAGTTGCGAACCATTACAGTTTGTAATCCAGGAAGCGGAAATGTATATTTCCCGCTCAAAAGGTTTGATGCAGAAAAACGTAACAGGTCAATAGGAGAAGGTAGAAGGTTAAAGCATATATAAAGACCCTGGAAAACACCTTAATGCTCACAGTGGAAACTTCAGGTTTGTTCTAAATGGTTCACGGTACTAGGTGACTGAATCAAAATTGAGTTCAAGACATTTTTTAGATCCTAAATTATGCCAGCCGGTGGGGCTATTTTCGTAATACCGACGAGGTGGTGTTATATATCAATTTGGATTTCTTTCACATGTCCTGTGAGGCTATGGGCAATATTAATGGATATTCATTCACGGGAAATAACACTCGTCATTTCAATCGGCTGGCGATGGTCGGATGTAGGGGGTCTTTATATATGCTTTAACCTTCTACCTTCTCCTATTGACCTGTTACGGTTTTCTGCATCAAATCATTTGAGCGGGAAACATACATTTCCGCTTCCTGGATTAACAAACTGTAATGGTTCGCAACTGATTACCATGAACCGCCAACTCAACCGGGCACAAGTCCGTGAGGACCTAATTTAGGGTCTAAAAAAAACGCTTTTTTTACTTGGCCGTTTCCCTCTGGCCTTAACGTCTGGAACTAAACCCTGAAAAGGTGACATCATGTGACGTCACAATGTCTTGGCGTCAGTCCTTTCAGTTTCAATCAGAATGTGAAATAAAGCGGGCACACACCAGTTTACAGCGTGAAGTGGGAAAATGACTTGAACAGTTACGTTATGTAATATATCGCACGTGCTATGAATTAAACACTTGATTCAATCACCTAGTACCGTGAACCATTTAGAACAAACCTGAAATTTCCATTGTGAGCTTGAAGGTGTTTTTCCAAGGCGTTCTGATATGTAACTGATCGACTGAAATGACGACTGTTATTTCCCATGAATGAATATCCAGTAATATTGCCCATAACCTCAGAAGAAATGTGAAAGAAATCCAAATTTCTAACACCATCTCACCTGTGTTGTCATTATAAAAAGGCATTGCCCATTTTCAGGTCAGATTTTTAGATTTCTTTATTCTTTTGATTTCCACGTACAAACGGCCTGATAAATTATTAAATAATAATCTGATATGACATAAACTAGTTTTGTTCAGTTTTCCATGCAGAAAAGCAAGAATTTTGTGGAAGTAAGACGAAAATATCACTTTTCTGGTTTCCCACATGGCCACAATTTCTCTGCTCAGTTGATTATGCAAATAGGCTTCAAAAGGCCCCAGTATGATAAGCAAAGTCACGGAGTTTCAGCTCTCAGTTGTTTGTCTTTCCGGAGATGAGTACAAAGTTTGGTAGGGGGAGGCATAATGCCCCCAGGGCCGGTAGGGTTATGGTTTGTATAATCTTTTAACTTTCTAGGTAGAAAGTGCACTCCCTTGTATATTATATTTCAAATGTATTACCCGAAAGCATGAGTAAGTGCACCCGGAAGACTGAATAATATCATGAAAAATGCGGATTAATGAAATGTACGTCCAAACATGAAGCTGCGCTATCGAAACCCCTCGGCTCTGAACCCCAGCTATTATAATGTAAGGGTGTCTCTACCAATTGATTGGCTTGTGGGAAGAAATATTTACCCCTGGTATTGTAAGTGTACTTTCTTTGAAAAAAAAGAAAAGTTTTCCTCCCCTTAAATTAATTTGTTTCTGGAATAAATTGAAAGAGCTGTATCGGTGTCTCACCAAAACAACAGTACACATGGCTAGATAAATACAGTACATGTATACTAAATGGGACATGTATGTCATTTTCAAAAGAGATTTGCAAGCATTCTTTGCATTGTCTAAGAAAATAAATCAATAAATCAGTCATCCAATCAATAAATCAATGTGATAGTATACTAACATGATATAGAAATAATATGCAAACTTAACCTAGGAATTAGTGGATTTTGTTAGACAAGGGGCATACTTTCTGACACGACTCATTTTTGATAGGCATCTAGTGTCATTTTCAAAACAGATTTGCAGGCATTCTTCGCATTGTGTAAGAGAATAAATCAATAAATCAGTCATCCAATCAATAAATAAATGTGATAGTATACAAACATGATATAGAAATTATATGCAAACTTAACATAGCAATTAGTGGATTTTATTAGACAAGGGGCATAACTCTGCAAAATACTTTCTGACACGACTCATTTTCGATAGGCATCTAGTTCAGGTCAAGAGAAACAATTGTATCACGTTATGATGTTGTATATGATACAATAAATCATAAATGGATTTTTATTTGTAAAAAGGGGCATAACTCTGCAAAATATTGTCCGAGATGACTCCTTTTCGATAGGCTTCTGATTTACGTGAAGATAAATAGATGTAACAAGTTTGGTTGCCATGCATGAAATGGTTCTGTAGATATCGCGGTAACGGATTTTATTAGACAAGGGGCATAACTCTGCAAAATACTTTCTGACACGACTCATTTTCGATAGGCATCTAGTTTAGGTCAAGAGAAACAACTGTATCACGTTAGGATGTTGTATATGGAACAGTTCTGAAATTATCACAATAACAAATCATAAATGGATTTTTATTTGTAAAAAGGGGCATAACTCTGCAAAATATTGTCCGAGATGACTCATTTTCGATAGGCTTCTGATTTACGTGAAGATAAATAGATGTAACAAGTTTGGTTGCCATGCATGAAACGGTTCTTTAGATATCGCGGTAACGGACGGACGGACGTACGGACGTACGGACGTATGTACGGACAGCCGTACATGATGACGACAATACCCCTAGGCCAAATTTGGCCGAGGGGTAAAAACGTTCGGTAGCATATAATTCAAGCACCAATGGGTCTACCCTGCTATACAGTGGACGATCCGTCATATAACCGAAGATTGAAGACAAACTGGCGTGCATGTAAGTCGCGTGGTTTTGACAAATGTTCACTTGCACAAGTGACTGCCTATTTTGTGAAGACTATAGAGAAACATCCAGACAACAATACAGCTCGTTCTTAGCCTCTACAGGTTCATAAGAATCTCTATCACCAACTGGTAGCTTTATATCTACTACTTACTCAGACGGTTCGTCTGAATTATCGGAAGATTGACCTCCGTCTGTTAGAATCGGCCATTTTACCCGGAAGATAAAGTTGCTCTACCCGCAAGCATGGCAAATTTCGTCAAAATCCCGGAAGTAGGGATAGTTGTTTCTCCTCCGTGAATTTGTCTACAAGCCGAGAAAAGATGTGCATATAAATAAGCCTTGAATTATGTATCAGTGTTTCATGACATATTTATTGTTTCTGTCTGCACTGACCTGTTAACTGACACTCAAGTTACATTCTGCATGTGGTTGAATCAAACCAAGCTCTGTTTTCTTGGCTTGCTAGAGAAAACGTATGGTCACTGTGGTTAAAGCCTGTTGAGGAAGCCAGACAACTATACTCTGTAACAGCATGAACCAGTGCCACACAACTGCAATACTGTGGCGGCAGAAACCCTTGTTGTCCACTTAAATATCTCCAGATATTTGCCCGGAGCATTTTAATGCCTCTTACATGTACTAATACCAGAACGGAGCTTCAGCCAATAGATGCGTCTGTGTTTGTTTTTCTCGCGAATTCTCGGCTCCAGGCGAGATTTCATAATCACCTCTCGTAGAAATTGACAATTAAAAGCATGCAGGGTGTGATAAATGAACACCGGACTCACGGAAGAGAAGATAACTTCATGTCGACGTATAGTGCTGCCAGCTGTCACAACAATATTCCGTATTCTTGGCTATCGATATAGATCGGTTATCGATATCTACATACAGTAGTTTTGTGGGTTCCGGATCACGGGGAGTTGCGGATCACTTTCCCAATAAACGCTCGATATTTCTTGCAATAAATCATCTGCGTAAATCTTTTTTAGGTTTATTGAAACGTCTGTAATTTCTGTGGGCTCAAATAAATGTCAAACAACCTATCTGCGTTGTTTGTTTCTCCGTCAGTTCGGCAAGGTAATGCCTCCGGTACTACGCAATGGCAATTTGACGTTCGTTCAAAAAACGCGTGTGATTTCTTCAGTGTTAAATCTACGAGAAATAAGGTGGGTTTAAGTGGTAATTTTGGTAATGGGAGTGTGAGTGTAACTTTCTTAGAAAGTTTGAATCTGAATTCCATGCAGTATAAGAGAATGGAATCCATATCAGGTACCATGGGGTAACATTTTCTACGGGTTTCTATTGAACCAGCTCTGTTAGGTAATTCAATCTTAAATGAATGGCCTCGTTCGTGTACAAATAATCATGGTTCGAACTGCCAAAATGCTTCGAGAATTAATTTAATTAGGGAGGATAATTGCCATATGCATGATATGGCATGGCCAGACAGATCGGGCCGACGTTGTCTATGAAGAATTTCCGCCTCAGTAATGGCAATCCAACAATGTCCAGGCATTTTATACACTGTTTTTGCCAATTTTAATATTGGTGATAAATGCTCGTTCAGGCTGATAAATAAAATTCCATTTTCAGTGGCTGTAACGACCGCTAGATGGCGTGATCCGCTACTCACCAAAGTGACTCGCAACTACCCTCGCTGCATGGTGCACTGAGAAGGACGTGATTT
Organism: Hanleya hanleyi; assembly: GCA_036873755.1. Lineage (NCBI taxonomy): Eukaryota > Metazoa > Mollusca > Polyplacophora > Lepidopleurida > Hanleyidae > Hanleya > Hanleya hanleyi. The sequence continues at coordinate 5,057 of JAVTVY010040172.1, forward strand.
TCTCATTTATTCTCCAGCTCGATTGGAGAAGTTTCCACATACAATAATCGACCACAGATTTTCCTAGAAAATAAGACCCTGAATCACTCTCAACTCTTAACATAACGAGCGCCAGAAGTCCAGACGTAAAAAGTGATTCGGAACTCTCCTATTAACTGTACATAACTTCCGGGGAAATCAGGTTATCATCCACTACCCAGGTTTGCTCAAATGTTTCAGATATGCACTCCCATAATATTCATATTCTCACCAGGAAAACACGGATGGTATGTTTCCTTTCTATTTTTCCATTTTCCTGGATGTCAACATCGTAAATAAAAAAAAAAACCTAACGCACCAGACGTTTGTTTCCGAATGCAGTGCATAACTCATTCTGTTTTATTTATGGATCGAACGTATACATCTAAAACAATCCATTAATAGAGAGGAATAATCCCTCATTTTTCCACAGCCCTGAACCAATATTAAAACACTACCGGTAAATCCCAGAAAATTCAGTAGAGGTCAAGTTACGGGCGAATGCGCCTGGCTGAAGCAGGCCGCACAATAAACAGCAGTTTAATAATTATAATTAACAATGGCAGAGGCCGTAGCACACACAGTAAGAAACGTATTTTCCCACATTGCTTGGAAGCACAATGAACCGTCAAGATATTTAACCAACTATCAGCTATAAAAATGGAATTCTTATTTGGGGTTGATTTTTTTTATATATCATTCCTTCGTATTATATCTACAACATTAGGGCACCTGTGACAATTTACAGGGAAACTCATTTGAAAGCCCACTTGCTGCTTCGTCTAACGTTAAGTTAATGGACATAGCGTACCACACATTGAAGATTTTGATAGGCCCCTACACCGTGTCAGTTTATGGTTGCGTATGAAATGTGACCCATGCACGACAGAAGTCAGTGAGATCTTACATCAAGTGTAAAATTGGAGAGTTGATAAGATATTAAATGGTTAAATTTTCCAGTACTTCATGTACGAAATCCGTATTGAGTGAGCAGAAATGTAACCACAACTGATCCGTATTCGCCGCTGAAAGAACAAGTCACACTTTTCAAGGTGAGAACAAATTTAACGCGCGCATTGACCTTTTCAATCGATCTCTGTGTCATCATCGCCGAAGACAGTTCGCCGAAGGTGGGTTGAACGCTGTGAGAGATATTTTTTATGGACTAATCACTTGTTCGAATGCTAATTCATCGATCCATGTGTTTTATTCAAATCTTGTATATAATGAAGTCCTCGAAATTTTTAATCAAATGTAATTCTGTCCAAAATGTGGATTATGTAGGCCTAATTCATCCTAAAAAAAATTTGCCTATGTTCTTGACCAGTCATTCTCGCCCTTTTCATCTTCCATCGAGTGTACGTGCATTGCCGGAAACATGACAATATATTTCATGTGTTTGGGTCTGTCCTCGGAATAATCGGAATAATATGAAATGTATAAAACACTAAATACTGATGACGTGAGCAAAACGGTGATAACCACATTCTGCGCACGTCCCTGTCAAATGTGGAGAAAGAAACACATCGGTTTGGTTGACAAAATCCGTATTTGAAGGCAGATTCCATCTAATTAAAGTAGTCATCGGTTGATTATCAATGTTCTGAAGATGCCAAACCATATTATTTATTCGATAAAATGCTCTTCGTGCCTCTGTCTTAATTCCCCACGCCGTGTGCAGTTAAAGATCTCGAGCGACGGACGTCTTTCGGGCCCTATCAGTGATTCGGGCTAAGGAGTCCGGTTCAGCAACAATAACAAAAAAAAAAGACTCCTTGTTTTCGGGCCAAGACCAAAATTTATCGCCAAGACCAAAATATAATTCCGTAATGCAGTTTTTATCAACCACATTTATCAACTGAAAACGTAATGAAGTCCAGATGCTCAGCATTTGAATAAAACATAATCTGGGATGAAAAACATTGAGTTTTGATTGAATTTTGTATGTAACCAATATGTCTTCATATGAGGGTTACTTCACTGTGATTTCGTAACGCGGTATTCGAATGTCACGTGATGAGATACAAAACAATTTTATTTTACCTTTTCTTTTCTCACCCTGCAGCTTTAAATATTAGGGTTAGCAAAAGGATATGTCATAAACACTTGTTTTCACGGACAGTGGTTCAGATGAACTGAAAACATGGACACTTTGTAATTCCGTAACGCTGGAATTGGTGATGCTCTTAGGGAATCCCTCAAGTGTGCCCTTCTAACAGGTCTAAAGGGAGCAATGTATTGGGAATTATTTGAAAGTCGTGTAATAGGAAGAGACATTTATGAGGTGTATTTTGTTTTTATGGGATATATTTAAAGTCATACATCAAACTGTCCCTTGTCCCTTGGAGAGGCCCACTGTAACCTGTTTGGCATGTGAGTAGGTTATATCTAGATAAATAAAATCCACGAAACAAATGTTTTTCGTGGTTTAGTCATCTTAAGTAACTCGACACAGTCTGGACTGTCCATTATATTGGCTTACACCACTTACCATTGCCTTTGGCAATCATGCTGACACAGTATATAATATAAATCTCTACAATAGGCTTCCCAGAGCAATTTGCCTTCCTGCATGTAACATAGTCTTTGTTGTTGCGGAGACACAATCCAGAAACCGATAAGCTTACACAAACTGGATCTGACCTCCTTCCCATCACAAGGCCATTCCTGACCTTCCAGTGTGAAATACCTCTATTACGGCTACATGATACTTGACCAATGAAGAGAACGTATGCCATGGCATGATAAGGCAGATTTCTCGCGCAACAAACTCACTGAGATATATGACCTCACGGTAAACTAACAAAGAGCCATGTTCCCTTTGCACAGGTTGCGGCCTATACATACTGCGCACTAACACGCATCCAACCCGGTGGACGGTGAACAAAGGTGGTATATTACGCACTGGCGCGCACTTAGACGAAGATTTTTTTATGTCCAACCAAAGAAAATTATATGTTGAATGGAATCTTTTTTTATTGACATATAGTTGCTATTAACACAAAATATTCTGGTAGTACCGGTATACAACCATGTTCTAGACTGAATATAAGCAGATCAAATATGCGAAGGTGTTACGAAATCTAACCGAGAGGTTATATCTACAGCAGTTTGTACTTATTTGTGTCCCTGAACTGCATAAACCGAAACAAAAATGTGCGGAAAATTATTTCTGGCAACAGTAACTGACTTGACTAGTATTATGTCGTGGACATCCCAATGAATGTTGAATAAATCTGTATCTGTTGTTACATCATTGTAGAGGTCGGCGTATTTGTCTCTCTTTGTTCCCATATTTCTGTGGCATATGCGTGTTGCTCAACAGTAATTTTTCTGCTTGGCTTGGCCTTGTCCAATTCTAACACACGGTGCATTCAGGCGATACCTTAAAAGCGTACATGCAAAAATATAACATCAGAACTTCTGTTGATGGTTCATAAACAAAATAAAAAAGTTATGTAGTTATCTGTCTGCACTCGACAGTGATAAATATTAAGCTGTTATCAATACTTCCACTAACCGTTAGAATTAGAACGACCATGAAATTATTTAAGCTTGCATAATTAGTTCCAAGCTTCATACCATTAAAAGCTATTTCTTTTGATAATATTCTGGATGGGTAAATGCCAAAAGTAAAAATACAACGGAAGAAAACAATAATCACATTGTAAATGATAAAAATGGTGCTGGTGCTCGAACCCACAACGATGAAAAATAGCCTATCTTCAGGCTCAAGCGCAGTGTCTAAGGGATCGTTTCCATTAATCGTTTTTTCTTCAGTCGCGATTTTTCTTCAATTTTCTCGATTGAAAAACGATCAGTCGCAAATCAGTCGCGAGGATATCGAGAAAAAAAATGAGAAAAAACGATTGAACCTTTTCTGGAAAAAACCATTCTCTCGCGATATCGTTTTTGAATCGTTTACCCATGCGCGATCCGTTCTTGATCGCGAATCTTCAATCGCGAGAGAATCGGGTTTTTTTCAGGGCGCGAGAGAATCGTGAGGCGGAGTGATATTTGACATATAGGCCGTGTTGCCGTCGTACGCCGCTCTATCCACGAACTGGGAACTACATGTAATGTTGATTGCGGATTTGTCGATGGAAAATCCTATATTACTATACTATACTGTATAAATGCGCAAGATAACCGAATAGGATATTCTCTAATGGACGACGGCTGGATTATGAATGACGGACTAGACGCTTGTAATCACAACAGAGAGCCAATTTTTCCAAAAAAATACTTTGGTTTTGATGTTATCACCTATGCATGATAACTTAAGTCAATATCCCAAGAAACATGCTTGATACTCATTTTTCAGGTAGAATAGTTTCTGGTTATTTTTATGAGGCTTAACGACAGGTGAAAATTCTGAACTCAAAATTAGCATTTTCACATTATTATTGTAAATAGATCAAAACTGACAAATAATTAGAATTATGTGAGAAATTTTATGTCCATCATCATGAGAAAGGAATGTTTTGACAATATATAGTAGGAAAATGTACACTTCTTATTCCATTTTCTCAAAAACATAGTAATATTGTAAGAAATTTCATTTGTTACTTACGTGACAGATTTGTTGAAATTTTTAGCCATGGAAAAGGGAGAGCAAATCAGTCAAAATTTAACTACATTACTAAAGCTAGTTTGTTTCAAATATGAAATCTGTAGGACATATAACGGAGCTAAGTTTTCAAGAATCAAGGAGAAATGACTAAAAATCAGTTACTTACGTGACATGTCACGTAAGTAACAGGTTTTGTCACGTAAGTAACATAATCATTATAAGCATTCTGATCACTTTTGTAGCTACCATGTTCCAAACTGACTATCCTTCAAGGATGATAAAAAGATACAATAATATCTGGAAACATGAAATACTGAAGAGAAGAAATTATACTCGAGTGACAGCTCAAAATACCCTGAAATTGCTGAATTCTGTCAGACTAATGTTACTTGGAGAATTCGGTCCCTCAGTCCAGCATCACAAACTGTACTTGTTTATGGTATACATGAGGTGAACAAGACAGGTGAAGTATGGGAACTGGATTCAACTTCATTAGTTAATGTGCAAATGTATATCAGATCATTATCTGTGGGATTTCTCTTCATGTAACATTTTTATTCATTTTCTTTAGTTTGCTCACTCAGCCAGACAAAAGGGAAGAAAAACTTCACAGCTACGATCTCATAAATATATTGTAGTATCCTACATGTACCTTCTAAATGGAACATGTTACATCTTTCATTCACTTGATTAGATGACAGAGCTAGATTTGTGCTCTTTCACATTTAGTCTGTTAGTAACACTAACATGACTAAAGGTCTTCTTCTGATTAAAAATCACCTTCAGATCACCAGATCTGATGGTGGAAATCTCCACAATATGATATAGATTCTTTTAGTACATGTATGTGATTGAAGAACCACACACTAGCCATGTTTTTTGCATTTTTCTTAATGGATGGTATTACAATACTTGAAAAGTGATGGTGATGATGTTCCAATCCACATTGCTTTCTGTCTGTCTGTACATGTTTCTGTAGCCCTTTCTTCATCATCTTCACACAGTAACTCAGTAAATACAATGTACTTGTGCATGTACATTGAAGTACGGTACTGCAACAGATGCAGCTGTCTGTTTATTGCACATTGAAATAAAGATGCTGAAAATAATAATCCTGATACAGTACCGGCAGTATAAAGATTTTAATTTTTTAATCTCTGGCAACACATTATCATGATCGAGTAATAGACTCTGCATTTCATTGGATAAATTCATTACCACAATGCACAATACATACTAAATTCTACTGTCTACTATAATGCCTCCGGCTACATCCAGAGAAGCAATGTGGAGTACTGGAATATCCTCACCATAACATTTCATTATGTCATATGTTACTTACGTGACGCTTTTTTGTTACTTACGTGACACTATCAGTGTTGCTGAATTAATTATTAGAACGTACTTGAAATAAATATGCCAAAAAACATGTCTATTGTGTGCTTGTTCACTCTCATACCAAGAATATATATCATCAATTGGGTAGATTTTCCCAATCAAATCAGACGATTTTTAATAAGAAGAAGAAAATCGAGAAAATGCCTAATTCTCTGCGTTACTTACGTGACAGAGCACAAATCAAGCTCTGTGAACTAATCAAGTGAATGAAAAGAGTTGTAACATTTCTCATATAGAAGATAGGATACTACTCTTACATACTTAAGAGGTTGTAGCTGTGAAGTATTTTTCCTCTTGTCTGGGTGAATGAGCAAACTTCAAAAAAGGAATGAAAATGTTACTTACGTGACGTGAAATGGGCCATATATGATTCACGATCTATAGTCTCCTACAAGCCGAAGTAGGTTGTATGCTGGAAATATCTATACATATACCTGTACCATGCTTCCTGTGACGTTCGCGCTCAGATTTACTCTGGCGAAGCGTAAATGACAAAATTACATGTTTATTCAATAATCGTGTGAGTCGACAATGTATTAATGTTCAGTCATTCCCTTCATACTTTCGATAATTTCCTCATATATTCATGCAACTTGGTATAAACAAATACAGGGTGATAGTCACAATATCTTGTTTTGTAAATACCGGATACAGGTCATAAGTGGATTTGAGTTCGTCGTTGATTGCATTATCAGAATGATTACGGCACAGGCTTCATAGAGGTGTGAATGGGCGCATGGCGATAACCCAGAACAGCTTAGCCCTCCAGCCGAGAATTTCTAGATTAATTAAGGTGAAAAATAGTGTAATTAAATATGTATATTTTGTTATAGTAAAACATACATTAGGAAAGGGTATCCATTCATGTTTTGGTACAGTTTTTAAACTATTGAGATGTGAATAAGTTCAAAAAATCACCATCAAGTTAATTTTATTTATTATAAGAATATTCGCGGCAGTGATTTCATATTTATATCAAATACATATCACAATGGTGATTGAATCGCATAAAACGGTTGGATTCGCATATGTACAATACTTTTTATTTTAATTTTATATTTTGATAAATGAACTATGAATGATTCCAAAGGGAAGCTCAAGCCAAAAACCAACTGAATAGTATATAATTTCATCTCTTACTGGATTAACCAGTTGTGAAATTTTTTACAAATAGCCCGCACTATATATTAATAATTAAGTGCTTTCGAAGACTCAAAACCCCGTATGACAATGTTATATTCAATACAGCCCCATCTATCTACACAAGGAAAATGGTGATCGTAGGACAAAAAACCACGCGTACAGCGAAAATCTGACGAATCAACTCAAAATTTCAGCCCGCACAGATGCCAAAAATGTTCACGAAAAATACTACACAAGAAATCTGGAATAATACCAGCTTTAAAACACAGAAATACCCAAAATAATAGACGAAATTGCAAGTGCAAATGACCCAATCTGACCATATCCGGGTCTGTGTCCCGTACAAAATATATGTAAATATGAAGTTATAATTATATGCATAACCATTATTCCTATGTATATATATAGATATTTTTTTTCAATTTCTTTCAATGTCCCCATCGTATCTATATAATCGCCAACTGTACAGAAACACGCTATAGTTTTACACTAGGCAAAGAATGGAAAAGGAAGAAGAAAAAATGATCGAACTTTATATAGTCTGACTGAAGTGTTAGAAACTCGAAAGTGTATGCGGGTCAGTCAGGCTGAACCAATGGCGTACTACTTTCGGCTATAATCCTCAATCGTTTTTTTTCAATCGTTTATATTTTCTCGATTAAAAAGCGATTGAATCGCGATATCGCTTTTTATTCGCGAGAATTTTCTCGATTGAAATTGATTGCCAGCAGAAAAAAAATACCATTCGAACAGCAATCGCGAATGAATCGTTTATTTTGAAGAAAAAAAAACATTCCCTCGTGCCTTGGAAAATCGCGACTTTGAGAAAATTTGACGAAATAAACGATTCATTCGCGAACGATAATTGGAAACGGTGCCTAATCTATTGAGCTATTTATATATCCTTGGTTTCGAATCACTAATTAGATAACACATCTGTGGGAGCAAGAGATCAAATATTTTTTAATTTCATTTTTTAGTGATCAAGGCAAGTCAAAACCAAAATATATTTATGGCTAAGCTGTATGGAATTGATATAGGAATTGAATGCATTGGTTTTTAGTCTGGTTCTTGACTGCCTACTATACAAATTTCTTTCCAAGAGAGCTTGAAATACGTCCAATTTATTGAAAATGAGATTTTGACACGTCTTTAACTTGCAATTCGACCCTTGCTCGCAACAAGCCTACCCGGTTTTCTTTAAATATTGAAACTTAAGGATGTGTACTATGGGGTATTGCTTCAAACACTTCCAAAACATTTTTCCAAGATGCCTAGCTGTGGACCAATGGCTAGGGAGAGGGGCCATGGCTCTTTCAAAATGGACAAAAATAGAATTGCCTTGTTGCAGGAAAATATATGCCCGACTCGGTACCATTGCCAAAGTGATGAAGAATTATCTATGATTGAGATTTGCTTTGTATTAATTCAAAAAAATATTCGAGCGTAGTCGCGCAGGAAAATGCTATCTGATTTCGGCGTCAGACGAGGGTGGTATAAACAACACCACGTGGGGACATTCCGCGCTTTGGACTAGTGGTCAGCTTCAGGATTCATGTCATCGACACTGACCGTATTACTATTTATGAGACTTGTAGAATTTCATGAAGGAAAGGACTCGGGAAAGGAAGAGTTACAACACATATAAGGGAAGTGGGGAGAGGTGCCGACATACTGACTGCGTCACATGACTTCACAGAATAGTCTTCTGGTTAACCTATTCTAAAGCACATACCAAGAATCCAACGATTCGTGATATGTGTTGTATCTCAGGTACGCTTTTATTGTACCTGTTCATGTGTCAGATCCAGTTAAAGAACCGGTTATTAAGTGGTCATTAAGTCTGAGTTTTAATCAGATTGACATTTTAGGATACTTATATTTCGAATACTAAAATTCCTATAATTCTTATATATTGTTCCTCACTTACAATAACCTTATGCACTGTCCCCACTTAAATAATCTTTTGCATTGTCACCACTTACAATAACCTTATACATTTTTCCCCACTTACAACAACCTTATACATTGTTCCCCACTTACAATAACCTTATGCATTATCCTCACTTACAACAACCTTATGCATTGTCCCCACTTACACTAACCTTTTGCATTGTCCCCACTTACAATATCCTTATGCTTGGTCCCCACTTACAATAACCTTCTGCATTGTCCCCACTTACAATAACCTTATTCATTATCCCCACTTACAACAACCTTATGCATTGTTCCTCACTTACAATAACCTTATGCATTGTCCCCAACTTACAATAACCTTTAATCATTGTCCCCACTTACAATAACCTTATGCATTGTTCCCCACGCACAACAACCTTATGCATTGTCCCCACTTATAGTAACCTTATGCATTGTTCCCCACTTATAATAACCTTATGCATTGTCCCCACTTACAATAACCTTTTGCATTGTCTCCAATTACAATACCCTTATGCTTTGTCCCCACTTACAATAACCTTATGCTTTGTACCTACTTACAATAACCTTATGCATTGTCCCCACTTAAAATAACCCTTTGCATTGTCCCCACTTACAATAACCTTTTGCATTGTACCCACTTACCATAACCTTATACATTGCTTCCCATTTACAATAACCTCATGCATTGTTCCTCACTTACAATAACATTTTGCATTGTCCCGACTTACAATAACTGTATGCATTGTTCCTCACTTACAATAACCTTATGCATTGCCCTCCCACTTATAATAACCTTTTGCATTGTCCCCACTTACAATAACCATATGCATTGTTCCCACTTACAATAACCTTATGCATTGTTCCCACTTACAATAACCTTTTGCATTGCCCCCACTTACAATAACCTTACGCTTTGTCCCCACTTACAATAACTTTATGCATTGCCCCCACTTACAACAACCTTATGCATTGTCCCCACTTACAATAACCCTATGCATTATTCCCACTTACAATAACCTTATGCATTGTCCCCACTTACAATAACCTTATGCATTGTCTCCACTTACAATAACCTTATGCATTGTCCCCACTTACAATAACCCTATGCATTATCCCCACTTACAATAACCGTATGCATTGCCCCACTTACAATAACCTTTTGCATTGTCCCGACTTACAATAACCTCATGCTTTGTCCCCACTTACAATAACCTTATACATTGTCCCCACTTACAATAACCTTATGCATATCCTCACAATAACCTTATGCATTGTTCCCCACTTACAATAGCCTTATGCATTGTTCCCACTTACAATAACCTTATGCATTGTTCCCCACTTACAATAACCTTATGCATTGTCCCCACTTACAATAACCTTTTTCATTGTCCCCACTTACAATAACCTTATGCTTTATCCCCACTTACAATAACCTTATGCATTGTTCCCCACTTACAATAACCTTATGCATTGTTCCACACTTACAATAACCTTATGCGCTGTTCTCACTTGCAGTAACCTTACGTTGTTTCCCACGTACAATAACCTTATGCGTTGTCCCCCACTTACAATAACCTTATGCATTGTCCCCACGTGACTAGAAGCTGCCCCGTGGGGCTTCCGGGGATTGACCTGGGATGTTGTTGGGCACACCGCAGGTCATGGTAAGAATAGGCCTCAGCTTGTCGTAAGAGGCGACTAACTGAGGCACCCGTGGGGTTCCCGGGTGTGAAAAGGAATAGGAACCCATCCGTGTGGTCCCGGGTGTGAAAAAGAATAGGACCCAACTTCGAGATATGACTGAAATATAGTTGAAAGAGACGTTAAATCATATTGACTCACTCACTGACTCCTTGACTACAAGCCTACATGTATACCAGTTGACTGACCTTGACCTATTTTTTCAAGGTTATATACTCTTTTATTATGATAAAACATATGGAAATATAGCTAGGCTTTCCAAATTAATACTATACATCTGGCAATAGTCAATATATGCGCCAAAGATGGCTGACCTTGACCTATTTTATCCAAGTCATATTCTATTTAGTACAATATTTCAGTACATATGCCTGGACCTGAAGTTTATTGAATATCGCTGATCTTGACCTATTTTATAACGGTTGAATTATATATGCTAAGTCTTAAGATCTCCAAATTCAAGTTACATATTCATGTTCCATATGAAGATGTTTGGCCTTGATCTATATTTCCAAGATCAAATTAGTTGATTTTATTATTAGCTATATAGGAGAGTACATTTAGAGCTAAGAATTTGGTCATGCTCTTCCAGAACCTGAGTGCGATTTAAGATCTTGGCTAAAGCTGACCTGGCTCAACTTCCTTTGTATTTCGAAAACGAGAGGGCTACAGTCAACTCTACCAGATCACATTTTTTGTTAACCTTCAGAATGTTGTCAGAATTGTAAAAATACCTAGTCTGCGTTGCATGATTGTTGAGTACAGAAAATATCTGATAGTCGAGGGGTATTGGAGCCCATTGGGCTATTTTTTATTTTATTTTTTTTTTTCATTGGAATTCGGGCGTCAGCTGTTTTGGGCGCCCATACGTTTTCCGGAACCAAATTGGCGCTAGCTGCAGCCTTGGGTAAGAATTTTGCGCTGTTCAAGAAGAAAAAATGAAAGCTTGACCATGTTGACGCTGCGAAAATGATCTAACCCCATCATCATGATCAGGATGATGATGTCACTGACACCAAAGAAAGGCGGATCTTTTGTTAGCTCTCGATTTAGCTCTCGACAGCGTATTTTGTTGTTTTCAATTCCTCTGCAGACTCATACTATTTACAACGATGTATTGCTCTTAGGACAGTGAGTGACTGGAGTAAAGTGATATAAATTAAAAACGTATATATTGTGTTGGCCATGCGAATATAATTTCTATGTTCACTTTTTAGGGAAAATTGTCCATATAGCCCGAATAGGTATGGAGGGTGATTACCCGGACGTGCTTGAAAGATCGACAAACTTGGTGAAAGAAATAACAGTAGCACAGATAGAACCAGTTGACGTCGCAGACATTGCAGAAGATCCAATCATTTATCCACTGTCAGTCATCAAACGTGACCCGTCCTTTGTATCTCAGGAACGTACTACAACATTACAGCCTCAACATGTGGAAACGAGTATTGTGGATCCAAGTCTTGTGGATCCAGGTGTTGTGGATACCGGTCTTGTGGATCCCGCAATGATCCTGCCATGGATCAAAAAAGAACCTGGTCTTTCTGATTCCTTCGACAAAACAAACCCTGCAATACCAGAACAAAACGAAGAGACAAATAACCTGTTCATGGTATCTGAACAAGGAGATGGATTGATAGCAGCTCTATCTGGGAATCCCTCGAGGTCAGAATTTCAGCACGATAGAATCAAAGAAGAGCCAAGTTCTTCAATCGACACTTCAGCTTTACTCAGAAACGTATCGAAGGCTACCAACGTGAGTAAAGTGTTTCTTTAATATTCAATGTAAATAGAATGAATAAATGGTTAACTTGTACATTATGGTAAGAACAAAGAAGACCATGCCTGTACGATGACGAGTTACTATTCTAGCTGATCATTTGCGGGTTCGTATATTTCATCTTGTCCGATCTTTGAACACAGAGAATATTTTGAGCTGGTGATAGCTGGCATAGTTTCATGTAATATTGCCAAATTGTACATTAGTATTAGCATAATTAAATACCAGTACTGAAAAAATATAGTACATTATGTCAGTTATCACTGGTTCAAAATAATCTCCCATGTTAAAAGTTCGTGCAAAGTAAAAATAGATTAGAGTATAAGCTGGCGTCACGGGTCACTACACAGACAATTTCTGATTGGTTCTCTGAATAGCAGCGTGTGAGCCATTGTTTACTATTCCAGTACAGTATACTACATGCTTACAATAACCATTCCTAGATATCTGGAACGG
>JAVTVY010040173.1:0-18686 GCA_036873755.1 Hanleya hanleyi
CATGTGGAACAGGCGTAGGGTGAAAATCAGAAAAAAAACACCAGTTGGATTCTTGTCAGGAAAAAGCGGACAACAGTTTTCAGTGATGGCAGGAAAACATCATTATGTTCTGTTTCTAAAATCAGCATTCTTTCCTACGCTTAAAGTCACGCTTTAATATTAACATTTCATTTTAACACTATGAAGATGTAAAACTCATAGCGTGAAAATGACCCCTATGCACGGGTTAAGCATTGTCATGTGATCAGATTTTATAGCTCCTACTGTCAGATGGAACGACAGTTTATAAATTCTGACAATGGGAGGATTAGTAAGTTTAATAAGAAGCGTAGTGCCAGAGATGATGTACCAATACGATCTATTTTGCTGTCACGTGTGCGATATTTCTCCTGGGTTTGAGAAAGTTAAAATGAATGAGTTTGAAAAGCCCTGTTTGACAAGCGGCTGCAATAATTTTCTGTGGCGTTGAATGAAATCGTCACATTTTATACAAGACCTGGCAATGTTGCCAGGCGACATGTGTATACGCCATATGCAGGTTCTTCTGAAGCAATGCTATCCAGAAATGTGTTCGTCATCATGTCAAAAATGTACTTATAATTAAAACACAATCCCGTATCTTTATTTTAAAGGTCTAAGTCCAACGAGTATGTTCCACCTGGTCTACCAGTAATTTCCTCCAAGTCTGCTGAAGAAATATCTTTCACACCGTCGCAAACGTAGGGATTATCCCAAGCGAGGAGATCCTACATAGCGTTTAGCGCACGGCTGAGAAATTGCTATCTTTTGACGGTTCTGCCAAAAGTCGTGCACAATGTGTACCAATTGGAATACCGATACACCTTTGATATTGCCGAATTTAAAATAATTATTTTTAATGAAAAACTCAAGCAACTCTGGAAACACAGAAACATCTAAAAATGATATTCCTTACCTAAAAATGAACTTGAAGAAGTCTTATATCTTAGAGTAGTATATAAACAGCAATTGTTGTCGCAATGATGCTGTTTCGTGTGGCTAGAGATCAAAGGTCAAGTGACTTCCGGGTCACCGCGCGTGCGTAGTGCGAATTTCCGGTCAAGTGACTTGCAGGGTACCGCGCCTGCGCCCGAAAGGTGCACTGTGGGATAACGGGGTGCATGAAAACTCTGACTTCGAAAAAATCTGACAATCACACATAAAATCTGGAAAAACGGACAACTATAACTTAGGAAACACCGGGGATAAATTGTGAAGCAAAATATTTTGTGTTCCGATCGATCTGGGGTTGCATCATATCGTAGTGTCTGATAAACGTACGTCCAGACCCAGAGCAGCGATAAGTCATGTTGACGGATAAAACGTCGACTGTGCACGTTAGGTTAGGTATGAAGGGTCGTTGGTTATCAAGTTTACGTTGTAAAATTTAGCACGTCGTTCTGTGTTCAACGTGTAGCTTTTTGACGAATTATGGCGCGAACGGCCCTTCATAGTTAGGGCTGCTTTTATAGACGCGCATTGACGGATATTAAGACGGGCGTTACGTCATGTTGTAAATCTTTTCTCTGGGAATCCATTTCGTAAACCGTAGTGTCGTTATTCAGCGGCGTCCATGCTTTCTTGAACAGCTCTCATCATAGCATTGTCTTCTCAGCGTTGGGTTCAGGCGGGTGATAGCTTTGGGAGTACGCTCTGTACGAGGTTCGGTGGGGTGTATGGAAGGGATCTATTGTATGGGGCGGGCTGGGGTCTGCTCTACGGGAGTTGACGGATGAGTGTTGGCACCATGCCTGTGATCCAGATTAAATTAATAATATTTAACAAGCGTATATAGCACTAACAGAGGTCACCATCAAAGGAAAGAACATATAGTGTCAGAAATATAGTAAGCGTAAATCTCTTATTATTTTTGTGGGAGTGGAGGGCTCGGATAGGAAATGGTGAGGATTGATCTACATGTATGAACCTGGAACATAATCCCATAGACAGGCTGCCACTGACTGTAACACCAAACAATACGGATATATGGGCCCTTCCTCTAAGAATTTCATTTCCCAAGACGCCAGGCCACTAACCGTCATCCTATAGAAATGCTCTACTCGACTTGGTCGACCCATGGCGGGGCATGGCTGTGTCACTTGGCTGTGTACAGAACGCACCACTTCAGCACCACCGCCACAGCTACGAACTAGGTAAAATTTGTTGTCCGTACCAAATGAATTATGGTACAAACCTAGCTACAATGATCGTTCCTGTCTAATTTTAAGACCGCCATGTTGTTTTGTTATGACCGCCATTGTCATTTTGCTAGGACAAGATCAAATGCGAAATGAACTGTTTCGGGACATGTTTCCCAATCTTCTGAACTTCCGAAAGACGATTGAGACCCGGGTAAACTAACGATGGAAAAGAGGGCCAGCGGGTACGGTTTCTCATATGGGAGCTTCTCATTAGACAACGGCAACCATGTTGATGGTGACACGTGAATAACATAAAAGTAGTATAGAGCGCGTATTTAAAGCCATATTCGCCTCACTAAATGGCGTTTTTGTGGAGGTTACGTGGAGGTCTGCGCATGACAGTTTTTGAGCAAGTATGACGTCATGTGTGACGTCACTTCCGGTCATGTGACCTTTGGGGATGTATTCCTCCGCGATGATGCGGTCTGGCGGTGATGCGGTCTGCCTTCGCGGCCAGAAAATAGTCCCAAATACACGGGTTTTCGTGAGAATCATCGGGAATGTTCGTCAATCTTCTGGGGCCCCTAATGTATCGATTGGGTCGAGTGAGGTGGCAAAGTGAAGTGCTCCTCCAGGGCTATCCAGTCATGGGAAGGTGCATATAAAATTAGGATTTGTCCCGAAAATATAAAAAGCGGAACACGGACTTTACCTTAAAATAGGGGAAAACTCCTCTCAACCCTATCCAAAGGGGCTAATATCGGTACCTCGCTTATTGGGGCCTGCCTATCCAGTCATGGGTGGGTGCATGTAAAATTAGGATTTGTCTCCGAAAATATAAAAAGCGGAACACGGACTTTACCTCTACAATAGGTGCCTGATTCGCACATTTGCATCTATACTGGAAAAATGCCTGTATGGGGTATGGAGGTGGTCCTTTTTATTTTTGGATTTCACTATGGGTTGTTTGGTCTTGTTTTTCACGTCTCACCATGAAAAACACGATGGGAGGGGTCTCGAAGTTAAGCGGTGAAATTTTCCGAAAAGTTCAGAGGTCTGGATAGGCCCATAGGCCCATACTGGCTATGGGGGAAAGGTCCATACTGGGAAATTCAAACATGTTCATTGCCGTATGTGTTCTTTGGTCTTGTTTTTCACGTTTCACCATGTAGAACACGATGGGAGGGGTCTCGAAGTTAAGCGGTGATTTTTTTCGAAAAATCCAGGTAACGGGTCGGTCTGTATGTAGGGCCATAGGCCTTCTGGCTCAGTGGATAGGTCCATACTGGGTGGACGTTTTGGGGTCCAGGTGAGCCCCTGATGATCCCATGGTGTCGTATGACGTCTTATTTTGAAACTCTCATGGAGAAGCATCCGACTGGACTAATGTATCGTCCGTTTTTAATACTCTGCGCATGCGCAGTCTGGCCGTAGTATAGAAAGCAGGCATTTTGGGGGTGCGTGTGGGTGTGTTTGGAGTAGAGCTGGACCACTATTGGTCCAAATGGGTCGTGGGAGGTGTCAAAGTGAAGCTTTTGTGGGGTGGAGTCAGAATGGCGTGTTTTTTATTGCAAGTCGCGTCAATCTGCGCATGCGCAGTTGGGTGTAGTAAGTAAAGTGGTCATTTTGGGGTGCGTGGGGTGTGTTTGGGGTAGAGAGTGACCATCCTTGGTCCGAATGCGTCGTGTGGGGTGTCAATGCTCTCAATCACAAATAATACAAGCCCTAAACTCTCACTTTGAATACCAATTCAACCAATCTATGCAGGACCATGCTGATGGATCAAGTAACAAAATGAGAACATATCGTATATTAAAAAACAATATTAAGTTAGAGGAGTATCTGCTTCTGATTCGTAACACCAAAGTGAGAACATTCCTAGCAAAACTACGTCTCAGTAATCACAAACTGAAAATTGAGACTGGTAGACATACGTGCCCAATCACACCTGAGGAGCAACGCTTATGCCTCAAATGTAATATAAGAGAAGACGAATTCCACTTTGTTATGCAGTGCCAAATGTTCGATACTGAGAGAAGAATTCTTTTTGACAAAATAAATAAGACAAATATTGTCTTTGGTACTTTGACACCGGATGGTAAATTTGTGTATTTATTAATCAATAATGATCGCCTTCAAATAAACCTGATTGGTGATAACCTATACAGTTGGTACAAAAAGATACTTGACCTACTACCATGATATATATGTATTAATGTATGCATTCTGTTTATGTTCTGTGAATGTTCATGGCTATATTTAGCCTATATACTATGTTCAGTATAGGCTATAGATAAGATACTTTTAGTCTGGTACAGTTTCAGCTCAATAAAAGAGCTACATTTATGAATACCTATAATATGAGGGAGCGTAAAACTGTATTTCTGATTTCATTGGTATTCTTGTTCTTAACCTTAAATTTGGGGTAAGCATTTTACTTTGTTTTGTTTTGTACTCTGCCCTATACCGGGTGTTTGGTGCAATAAACTTGAACTTGAACTTGAACTTTTGTAGCTCTCGGGGTGTAGACCCCGATTTGAGGGATGTCCACAGCATCTGTGACGTCATCGGTGACGTCATCAGTACGAGTAGTAGCGAAAGTGGGCATTTTGGGGAAGTGAAGGAAGGTATTTGGTGTAGAGATGGACTACTATTGGTCCGAATGCGTCGTGTGGGGTGTCATCTTGCAGTTCTCGTGGTGCAGACCCCGATTTGGGGTATGTTCACAGCATCTGTGACGTCATGGTGACGTCATCAGTACGGGTAGTAGCGAAAGTGGGTATTTTGGGGAAGTGAAGGAAGGTATTTGGTGTAGAGATGGACCATCCATATCTGTCATGCATTATGCCACATCTTTGCTGTGTTATACCATATCTGTCCTGAATTATACCATATCTGTGCTGTATTATACCATATCTGTCCTGTGTTATACAATATCTGTCCTGTATTATACCAAATCTGTCCTGTATTGTACCATATTTGTCCTCTATTATACCATATATGTCCTGTATTATACCAATTTTGTCCTGAATTATACAGTATCTGTCCTGTATTATACCAAATCTGTGCTGTATTATACCATATCTGTCCTGTATTTTATCATATATGTCCTGTACTATACAATATATATTCTGTATTATACAATCGACTAGCCGTTGTCGTGAATAACAAACAAGTTCAGCAATGTTCATACAGTTTATTATCCCCAATGTTACATCATACCCATGCTGGGGGAGCCGCACTGGGATGGTCAGTATTGCAAGTCGCGTCAATCTGCGCATGGGTGTACTAAGTAAAGTGGTCCTTTTAGGGGTGCGTGGGGTGTGTTTGGGGTAGAGAGGGACCATCCTCGGACCGAATGCGTCGTGAGGGGTGTCATTTTGTAGCTGTCGGGGTGTAGACCCGATTTGAGGAATGTTCACAGCATCTGTGACGCCATCGGTGACGTAATCAGTACGAGTAGTAGCGAAAGCGGGCATTTTGGGGAAGTGAAGGAAGGTATTTGGTGTAGAGATGGACCACTATTGGTCCGAATGCATCGTGTGGGGTGTCATCTTGTAGTTCTCGTGGTGCAGACCCCGATTTGGGGTATGTCCACAGGATCTGTGACGTCGTGGTGACGTCATCAGTACGAGTAGTAGCGAAAGTGGGTATTTTGAGGAAGTGAAGGAAGGTATTTGGTGTAGAGATGGACCACTATTGGTCCGAATTCGTCGTGTGGGGTGTCATCTTGTAGTTTTCGAGGTGCAGACCACCATTTGAGGGATGTTCACGTCATCTGTGACGTCATTGGTGACGTCATCAGTAGGAGTAGTAGCGGGAGTGGGCATTTTGGGTCAGTGAAGGAAGGTATTTGGTGCAGAGATGGACCATCCATATCTGTCATGCATTATGTCACATCTTTGCTGTGTTATACCATGTCTGTCCTGAATTATACCATATCTGTGCGGTATTATACCATATCTGTCCTGTGTTATACAATATCTATCCTGTATTATACCAAATCTGTCCTGTATTGTACCATATTTATCCTCTATTATACCATATATGTCCTGTATTATACCAATTCTGTCCTGTATTATACAGTATCTGTCCTGTATTATACCAAATCTGTTCTGTATTATACCAAATTTGTGCTTTGTTATACAGTATCTGTCCTGTATTATACCAAACCTGTGCTGTATTATACCATATCTATTCTGTATTGTACCATATATGTTCTGTATTATAGAATATATGTTCTATATTATACAATATTTGCCCTTTATTATACCATATCTGTGCTGTATCATACCATATCTGTGATGTATTCGACAATATGTCCTCTATTATACCATATCTGTGCTGTGTTATGCAATATCTGTCCTGTGTTATACCATATCTGTGCTGTATTATAAACTATCTGTCCTGTATTATACAATATCTGTCCAGTGTTATGCAATATATGTTCTGTATTATACCCCATTTGTGCTGTATTATAGAGTATCTGTCCTGTATCGTATCATATATGCCCTGTATTATACCACATCTGTTCTGTATTATTCTATATTCGCCCTCTATTATTCCATGTCTGTCCAGCATCATACCACATCTTTGCAGTATTATACCATATCTGTCCTGCATTATACCAAATCTGCGCTGTATCATAACAGATCTGTCCTGAATTATACCATATCTGTGCAATATTATACCATATCTGTCCTGAATTATACCATATCTGTGCTGTATTATACCATATCTGTCCTGTATTATACAATATCTGTCCTGTATTATACCAAATCTGTCCTGTATTGTGCCATATTTGTCCTGTATTGTACAATATATGTTCTGTATTATACCAAATCTGTGCTGTATTATACAGTATCTGTCCTGTATTATACCAAATCTGTGCTGTATTATACCATATCTGTCCTGTATTTTATCATGTATGTCCTGTACTATACAATATCTATTCTGTATTATACAATCGAATAGCCGTTGTCATACAGTTTATTATCCCCAATGTTACATCATACCCATGCTGGCGGAGCCGCACTGGGATGGTCAGTATGTTCACAGCAAAATAAGTTGAAATATCAAACAAGTGTTTACTGAGCTCAACTCAATGATCAGCATGTAGACTTATAGAGTATTATTCATCAGTGCATGGGAGACGCGTTCAACCGATGGGGTGGTCGGTCAGCTTGGTAACGAAAAACGTAACATTGATCACCCTCTCCACTGTCCACTTGGTGCCCATTCCAAGGTATCCACGGTGTTCAGTTTCTCCAGCATCGTCTCAAGCGACGCCCGGTTAATGATGGTAAACGGTTGGTCAATACAATGATGTTAATGCTCGAGTAAAAGTATCGGACTTGGTCTGTCTCCTTATGCTGCAGCACATAACCAAGCGCCAGATTCAACTTGAAGGCCGTAGTTCGCTGCGTAGACGGGCGAGGTCGCTCAGTCGGAAATTGTAGATATCTTGAATAGGGCGATGACGGTGGAAACAATGCCGGATCATGGGCCAATGATAGATAGATGTCACTCACTGGATGGTCGTCGTGTAACGGATCGCTAGGAATATTTATGGGTTCGTCCGCGAGGTGTACTTTGCTCTCCACGTCGTACAAAATCTGGCCAAAGGTCTTGTCGTCGGAATTTGACTGTTGAATTAGGGCGACATCATCATCGGCCCTCGTGCGATAAGTGGGAGTTCCCGCTGTCTCGATACTGGTGCCTACGGGCTCCTCTACCTGCAAACGTGGCTGCGGAACAGGGTGTCGTGTGCGTTGGGGTCGCAGCAACTGACTCGTCAGTTTGAAGAGCCGACCATATTCTTCGCATGGACGCTTGGGTGGCCCATGAATTGAACGTTCATGGCGCTGTAAATGATCCGGGCCCTGAAACGACAGTGTACATATCGTACAGCTATACCGGGCGGTTCCGTCGTGCTTGGTAGCCTCATGACGGCGCAAGTCGTGCAGTCGAGTGAATGATTTCGAGCACGTAGTACAAGTGAACATCTTGGTGGTTGACAGAGTGTCTGATGAAACGGCCAGACCACTTCCCTTTATAGCAAGCTAGCTGGCGATCTAGTTTTAGCACCCTCAGTTCAACTACCCCCAAGTCGAGGACCGAGATGTACTGTGTACGACTGAGCCGCATTACGCGCACCTGTGTGTGTGGGGGCGGGAGGGGGACAGTGGATTTTACATCCGGGACCTTGTCAACATCCGGGTTTCCCAGTGGGTTTTTCCCGTCGTTCCTCCGTCATCCATCCGGGTACTGTCGTTTTACTGTCACCTGACCGGAATCGAAAGTTGTCACAAGACAGGTGGGACCCCGATATTGACCTCCTACTACTTCCGACAGGGGGCGCCACCTGTCTTGTGACAACTTCCGGTTTCGGTCAAGTGACAGTAAGCATGGAAAAACCCGGATGTAAGATGAGGATCCGGATGTAAAACCACAGTACCCGGATGGAAGACGGAGGAACGACGGGAAAAACCCACTGCGAAACCCGGATGTTGACAAGGTCCCGGATGTAAAATCCACTGCCCTACACTTACACACACACACACGCGCGCGCGCGCGCAATGCGGCTCAGTCGTACACCAGTACATCTCGGTCTTCGACTTGAACGTAATTCGACATTGTGCACAGATGGACACAAATACAAACACACACACACGCGCGGGCAATGCGGCTCATGAAAAACCCGGATGTAAGATGAGGACTCGGACGTAAAACCACAGTACCCGAATGGAAGACGGAGGAACGACGGGAAAAACCCACTGGGAAACCCACTGGGGATGTTGACAAGTTCCCGGATGTAAAATCCACTGCTCACACATACACACACACACACGCGCGCGCAATGCGGCTCAGTCGTTCACCAGTACAACTCGGTCCTCGACTTGTGGGTAGTTGAACTGAGTGTGCTAAAAATAGATCAGCAGCTAGCATGCTATAAAAGGAAAGCGGCCTGGCCGTTTCATCAGACACTCTGTCAACCACCAAGATGTTCACTTGCACAACTTGCCAGAAGCAGTTTACTCGTCTGCACGACTTGCGCCGCCAATACAGCACAGATATGGTATAATTCAGGACAGATATGGTATAATACAGCACAGATTTGGTATAATGCAGGACAGATATGGTATAACACAGCAAAGATGTGGTATAATTCATGACAGATATGGACGGTCCATCTCTACACCAAATACCTTCCTTCACTGATCCGAAATGCCCACTGATGACGTCGCCAATGACGTCACAGATGACGTGAACATCCCTCAAATGGTGGTCTCCACCACGAAAACTACAAGATGACACCCCACACGACGAATTCGTAACCAATAGTGGTTCATCTCTACACCAAATACCTTCCTTCACTTCCCCAAAATACCCACTTTCGCTACTACTCGTACTGATGACGTCACCATTACGTCACAGATCCTCTGGACATACCCCAAATCGGGGTCTGCACCACGAGAACTACAAGATGACACCCCACACGATGCATTCGGACTAATAGTGGTCCATCTCTACACCAAATACCTTCCTTCACGTCCCCAAAATGCCCGCTTTCGCTACTACTCGTACCGATTACGTCACCGATGGCGTCACAGATGCTGTGGACATCCCTCAAATCGGGTATACACCCCGAGAGCTACAAAATGACACCCCTCACGACGTATTCGGACCAAGGATGGTCCCTTTCTACCCCAAACACACCCCCACGCAGCCCCAAAAGGACCACTTTACTTAGTACACCCATGCGCAGATTGACGCGACTTGCAATACAAAACACGCCATTCTGACTCTACCCCACAAAAGCTTAACTTTGACACCTCCCACGACCCATTTGTACCAATAGTGGTCCATCTCTACTCCAAACACACCTCCACGCACCCCCAAAATGCCTGTTTTCTATACTACGGCCAAACTGCGCATGCGCAGAATATTGAAAACGGACGACAGTCCAGTTGGATGCTCCTCTACGGGAGCTTCAAAATAAGACCTCATACGACACCATGGGGCCATTACGGGCAAACGTCCACCCAGTATGGACCTATCCACTGAGCCAGTAGGCCTATGGGCCTATATACAGACCGACCCGTTACCTGGACTTTTCGAAAATTTTCACCGCTTAACTTCAAGACCCCTCCCATCGTGTTCTACATGGTGAGACGTGAAAAACAAGACCAAACAACCCATAAGGCAATGATCATGTGTGACTTTCCCAGTATGGACCTATCCCCCATAGCCAGTATGGGCCTATGGGCCTATCCAGACCTCTGTGAACTTTTCGAAAAAATTCACCGGTTAACTTCGAGACCCCTCCCATCATATTTTTCATGGTGAGACGTGAAAAACAAGACGAAACAACCCATAGTGAAATAAAAAAAAATGACCACCCCCATACCCCATACAGGAGTTTTCCTCGTATAGATGCAAATGTGCGAATCAGGCCCCTATTGTAGAGGTAAAGTCCGTGTTCCGCTTTTTATATCTTCGGGGACAAATCCTCATTTTACATGCACCCATCCATGACTTGATAGGCAGGCCCCGATATGCCCGGGGACCGAAATTAGTCCTTTTGGATAGGGTTGATAGGGGTTTTCCGCTATTGTAGAGGTAAAGTCCGTGTTCCGCTGTTTTATATTTTCGGGGACAAATCCTAATTTTACATGCACCCACCCATGACTGGATAGGCAGGCCCCCATAAGCCCGGGGACCGATATTAGCCCTTTTGGATAGGGTTGGTAGAAGTTTTTCCCTATTTTAGGGGTAAAGTCCGTGTTCCGCTTTTTATATTTTCGGGGCAAATCCTAATTTTACATGCACCCACACATGACTGGATAGCCCTTGAGGAGCGCTTCACTTTGATACCTCACTGGACCCAATCGGTACACTAGGAGCCCCTGAAGATTGCCGAAAATTCCCAATAATTCTCACGAAACCCCCGTATTTGGGACTAATTTCTGTCCGTGGAGGCAGACCGCATCACCGCCAGACCGCATCATCGCGGAGGAATACATCCCCAAAGGTCACGTGACCGGAAGTGATGTCACACATGACGCCATACTTGCGCAGAAACTGTCATGCGCAGACGTCCACGTAACCTCCAAAATAACGCCATTTTCTGCGCCTGCGCAGTGAGGCAAATATGTCTTTAAATACGCGCTCTATACTACTCATAAACACCATAATAAATATACACAGGGCGGCTACCCTAGTTTGGATATGATGTAACAATAGGGATAATAAAATGTATAACATATATTTTACTTCTTGTTAATCTCTCTTTGTTGCTTTCATCTGAATGCGTCAAGGTCTGTTCCCAATAACTAATCATCAAACTGGATGGAACCTGTTCAAACAGGTCAAAACTAGTTTCATTTTGTAGGTTTTGACCCTAGCTTCTCTATTTCTATGACAAGAGTTGTCTCATCTGAGGTTACGCGAAGAGTTTCAACATGCCCCCGAGCATGCCGTGTTCACAATCCACATCGAATCATACTTCAAATGTCCATTCTATACTCTCCAGAGTGCGCATGCGTACCATGACGTCACAGATATGACGGTCCATATATTATGCACAACGAGGGTTCCAATGTAACTCAAACCACACCACATTTGGACCATAACTATCCAAAAACGGCCACAACAGGTCTCAGTTCCTAGTGCGCATGCACACAATGAAGTCACATTAAAGGTCACAATGGTCAGGTTCATCCCAAGGTAAACATGCCACCAGTCGTCTCTATTGGTTAGTGTATACCTGGTATTATAGTTAGGCATGACCCAAGTGCCCATCCGACAATTCCCCCCTCTACTAATGTTCGACTGCGCATGCATACCTATGGGGTCACTTGGTAAACAAAAACGTAGTCTAACGTGAGAGATTCAATACGAGGCCATGCATGACACAAGGAGCAAGGATGGCCCATCTCTCCCCAAACTCAACCATGCGCAAACGAAAATTCTCTTCCTCCACTACTCCTCGACTTTGCATGTGTACCATGACGTAACTTCCGGATAAAACCACCATAATTATAGTTTACACCACGAGGCCTTCAATACGAGACCCTGTACCGCCCGTTTGGATCCAGGATGGTCCATCACTCAACCAAACACTCTCATGCGCACTCGAAAATACACTTTCTCTACTACCCTCGACTGTGCATGCGTACCATGACTCACTTCCGGTAAAAAACGCCCCAGTTTAACTCAACGAGCGCTTCAATATAATACCACATACGACCCATTTTGGATCCCGTAGTTTTGTCATGGTTTCCATGGTGCAATCCACACTGTATCATGGTAAGCCATGACTGTATCATTGTGTATCATGATATATCATGCATATACCATGGTATACCTTGATGTTATTTTCGTGGTAAATCGTGGTAAACCAACTCCCAACACCTGCCGAGTCACTATGATGTCACCGGAACAAGTCAACCGATAACCGCCGAAACTCCACCTATCATACTCCACGGCGTCAGCCTGATCGATCGAATCCATATATCCGGTACCCTGCACTTTGCTCCACAAAACATTGTCCGCAAAAACATTACCCCAACCTTCCCTAACAGACTGTAGTTTAATATTATTTCCTGACCGGGCATGCGCACAATCACGTCACACATCAACGTGTCAAACCCAGGCCTTCATGTCGAGTGCGCATGCGCACGATAACTTTGCCGATTAATACCATTCATCATGATCAGACCTGCGTTAGGTACCAGTTAATAGAGAATGTTCACATCCACGTCCAAAAACCCTTGTCTATGTGACGGTGTTATCAATCAATTACAGATGGTAAAAATGGGCGTCGCCAGGATTTCTTAAGAGGGTGTCGTTTCCTAAGCTTAATTATTAAAGAGCCCAGTGCTCTTCTGTCCAATACAGGAAAATAACACGCAGTTGGACGCTGAGAGGGGGGTCGTTCGCACCCAACGTCTTCCCCCTAGCGACACCTTTTCAAATGAGCACAATCTCATTTCCTACTTGACTGAATTGGCAAATATATTCTAAGAAAATTATCTATGTACAGAAATGCTGGGAATGCGCGCACAAAATACCGGATACATAGGGACATATTCCTTAGCCACCCGGAGAATTTGCCGTTTAATATTCAGCAACTCGGTCTGAAAATTGCGAATATCGCGATAACAGCAACACTCGGAAGACTGCATGGCGGTTTAGCTGTGCATATAACACAAAATTCCATTTCGTCAGCTCGTGTGAGTTGTGCTACAATCAATACTTGTGAGAATAATATCTTACTGTGTGTATTCAGAAATCTTCAGGAATTCCTTCAGTATTCAGAAATCTATTATAGTGTATCTGTGGTAGGGGAGATTGGGGTACAGTGGGACATGGGGCACAGTGGGACAAGCCCTCTAGCTCCTATGTTAAGAACAAGAAGCACATTACATTATTATCAGCAGAAAGATACCAGCCCCATACAACTTCTATATTGATTACAAGTGAAAACTATCATTGGTAAAAAAATTAGGGGCACAAAATTGTTTTTGAGCAGTCCAAGTAAATTTTCAGGACTGAGGATCATAGTTTGTTATGACAAGTTTTCTACGCTACTTTATTGCTGTTTTGTTACTACTGAGAAGGGATGGACAAAGGTACACTTTAATTATATCGATTTAGTATCTCAGCTGTATGTAGTAGTTTTTTCATAAAAAGGAATATATCATGCGCCTGGGGCAGACTGGGACACTTTTGCTGGGGCACACTGTGACAATAATAGTCAAATGGTGAAATTTCCTTTCATCCTAAAATGACATCAAAGTGCATTATTTTGTTTCCTGGATGGTAGTAATTGCTAATCCTATCAGATTTGATGAGTTTTACCAACAATTTCAAAGTCAACTGATTTCGTTGGGATGAGAATCACACAAAATATTTTTTCCTCAAATTTGACCGCTGTGAAATATACTGCATAAAGCAGGGGCTTAAAATAGCAACTAACTTAACCACCGCTGTTGAATCTTCTAAACTCCTATGAAACATATTAGTATATACTTCTTATAAAATGTATTTTGTTTATTGTCCCATCGCACCCCAGTGGGTGTCCCAGAGTACCCCATAGTGGGGCAAATTGGGACACATTTTTTTACGTTTTTAAAACAGAATTCTGGAGAAAAGTATAACAGATATATCAGAATTTTTGTGTGACTGTCATAATAAATATGAGTTATAACGAGAGTATAAAAGGCTAAACTACAGGACAATAATAACAAAGATTTTTGCAAAAAGGTGAAAAATGTCCCAGTGTACCTCAATCTCCCCTACTGCCACCAGTCTTACCTGCCCCGATAAACCATGGCTGCTTTCCTGCAGAGACTTGGAATAGCATCTTCGGCCATCTGCTATATTATATACGCTGTATGCAGATCTAATGTGTGTCTGCTTCCATTCATGAAAACTCATCTCCAATGTAAATCGATAATATTGAACACGGCTATGTACCATGTGTACTCTTTCACGGTAACTACGGTGCATATAAAAGAAAAGTGTTTAATACGTATCGACAAAGAGAATAGGCCTATAGCCCTTTCCAGAAAGTGTCTAATCTCACCCTGAATAACTGCCGCTCTGCTTCCGGGAAGTAGTCGCCTCGATTTCAGTTTTACCAAAGGCACCCACAATTATTGTGAATAATATATTCGTAAACTATTCCAGAATATTTTCCAGAACTATTCTATTTATATTTTCTACATGTTCTAGAAAATAGAATATTTAATTTCTGACACTAATTGTGAGGCATTCTCCCCACAGTGCGTGCTCCATTTCACAGGCTCATTTATCATCTCTGCCTCCAATAGCGGAAGTTGACCTTTACTACGTTGCTATGACGTATAGGGGAAAATCCACGTACGAACGGTTCAGTTTGAATCCGGCCGAACAACTCCTTCAGCTTTGCACATGAGCGAACTACTTTTCATATGCTCTGTCCAGATAAACAGGGGAAATAATCTCCAGATAATTATTTTTAACGCTAGGTCAACAGAGGTATTATGCAGACTTGAAAAGTAATCGAAATGTTCAGCAAACATCTATTTTACTATATATGATGTCACCTCTGGCGATGTGCGCGCGGTCTGGAATCCTGTCCAAAAATCTGACTGGTGGCTGGGGTATTATTAGACCCCCAGCGAGGTGGTTGATTGTGAGGGCCTTTGGTACTTACCGGAAGTTCGCAGCACCAATACGCCCCTAGTGGAACAAGGGAGTCAAAACCCTTTCCGAAGTGGGCTATATAGCTATAGACGTTATCAATATATTGGAACATTGGGAACTGTTTCATTGTTTAATGTTTCTTTAGTGCACCATATCAACATTTCCTGAAACAAACCTTCCTCCAATTTTGATTTTAATCTTATGATAATCATTTGTCAAATATAAAACCTTTTGCTAAATAGTAGATCACTGTAAGTACTACAAGACAGCATGGCATGAATATTCCAAATATATCATAACGTTGGAAAGATTGAGAAGAATTAGATGTTCAGCCATCTTATTATAGTTTTAGTGACCGTCTGTCTTTGTTTGTGTCAGGTCCGTGCGGCCACCATTTTGATCGAGATACACTGTAAAAAGAGGTTACATGTTTAACGTTTCTTTTTGAGATGGGTAACGTGTTAGACATGTGAACAGTGTGACTAACGTCACAGGACCTACGAGGTAGGGCAGGCATTATGACTCCGATGCGCATTGAACTCTTGGACCCCCAGTTGAAATCCTGCCTATAGTAAGATGGGCACGGCCCAAGTCAGAATCACCAGTGATTTTCATCAAAAATCACCAGAAATTTTCATCAAAAGTGGGTCAGCCCAGAACTTGCTGGTAACAGTCCCCTAATGCACCTTCATGCCAAAAATCAAGGCTCTAATGTCAACAGTTCTCCTTATTTTGCCGTCGAAAGGATTCGGATGGACTCACTCACTCACTCACTGACTGACTGACTGACTACCGGGCAATTTGCAGATGGTAGCCTACTTCGTAGGAATATTTCATAATGCTTCATGTTTCATCCTATTTTCCCATGAAAACATTTCATAGATGTAACGATGCAGCTATTTGAAGATTGTGACATCCCAGACAGCACAGCCTTAATGTGACGAGTCGCATTGGCCCTTTGTGTGCTGCCCTCGTTGGGCCGAACCTTCTTTTCTTCTTCGGCCCCACTGGGCGTCCACATTGGCCCCAAAGGGGCGCGCACATCGGCCTAATGTTGGCCCTGTGTGGGGCCCCATTGACCGTGAGCGTGCCGATGAGGGCCCCACATGGGCAAATCTTGTATTTGGCAAACGGGCCCAATATAGTTTTCCAACGTTGGGCCCTTAGTAGTAGGTAGACCGCATATTCGGTCCTATTTTGCCGGGGGAGGTAACTCTTGCATCCACCAGGGGGCGCCACCAGCTCAATTGACCTGTGAACATGATAGGACATGTACTGACCTGTCTGTGGGGGTTTTCCCACAATATCGTACACGGAGGTGACCGAAGATGTCACGGAGGTCAGATTATTCTTCCGCGGTGATGCGGTCTGGTGGTGATGCGGTCGCGGGAAAAAGCTTCCGCGGAGAAAAAGTAGTCCCCAGACTTGAAATACGCTGCATGGCCCGATTGGGTCGAGTGAGGTATCAAAGTGAAGCATTCGTGAAGGGGCATCCAGTCATGGGTGGGTGCATGTAAAATTAGGATTTTTTTCCCGAAACTATAAAAAGCGGAACACGGGCTTTACCCCTAAAATAGGGGAAAACACCTATCAACCCTAGTCAAAAGGGCTAATATCGGTCCCCGGGCTTATTGGGACCTGCCTATCAAGTCAATGGGGTGGGTGCATGTAAAATTAGGATTTTTTCCCGAAACTATAAAAAGCGGAATACGGACTTTACCCCTAAAATAGGGGAAACCCCCTATCAACCCTAGCCAAAAGGGCTAATATCGGTCCCCGGGCTTACTGGGACCTGCCTATCAAGTCAGTGGGGTGGGTGCATGTAAAATTAGGATTTTTTCCCGAAACTATAAAAAGCGGAACACGGACTTTACCCCTACAATAGGGGTCTGTATTATACAATATAAGGGAAAATGCCTGTATGGGGATGGTCAATTTTTTTCGTGGGCTTTACTATGGCTTGTGGGGTCCCGTTTTTCTCGTTTCGCCAAGAAAATGACAATGGGAAGGGTCCCGGAGCGAATCGGTGAATTTTTTGGGAAAAATCACCGAGGTCTGTATATAGGCCCATAGGCTGGCCATGGGGGGTATAGGTCCAACCTGGCAAATTCACACACGTTCATTGTGATATGGATTGCTTGGATTTGTTTTTCACGTCTCGTCATTTAGAACACGATGGGAAGGGTCCCGGAGCGAAACGGTGAAATTTTTGGAAAAAGTCACCGAGGCCTGGGTAGGCCCATAGGCCTATACTGTATGGCTATGGGTGTATAGGTCCATACGGGGTGGACGTTTTGGGATCTAGGTGGGCCACTGATGGTCCGATGGGGTCGTGTGAGGTATCAATGTGAAGCCTATGTGAGGGGGCAACCGCTGGGATGGATGTGGGGTAGGAATATCGTCATTCTGCGCATGCGCAATAGACAAAGTGTATGGAAATAGACGTTTTGGGACCTAGGGGAGCCACTAGTGGGCCGATTGGATCGAATGAGGTATCAATGTGAAGCCTATGTGAGGGGGGATCTGGTGGGGTAAGCACGGGATTGAAATATCGTCAGTCTGCGCATGCGCAGTGGACAAAGGGTATGGAAATAGACGTTTTGGGGTCTAGGTGGGCCACTAGTGGGCCGATGGGATCGAGTGAGGTATCCATGTGAAGCCTATGTGAGGGGGCTAGACTAGGGCGTCGTTTCCATTCTGCAGCGCAGGTCACGTGGGTTGTGACGTCACTTCCGGGTTTCACCTCCAAACCCAGAACAGTTCCAATGTTCTCTTAGGCGTCCGGATGTTCAACCTCCGGGGTTTTTCCCGGCCCAGCCCGGCCCGCCCCGGCCGCAGCGCGAGCGCGCGGGGGTTTTCCGGCCGCACCCGATGAATGTCGGGTCAAAAGGTCAAAGGTCACATCCAGGTCAAAAGGTCCAAGGTCTCCCTTTCGGCAACGTTCGGAGACAATGTTGCGGCATCGATATACAGAGCTTGAACCCCAAAAGGAGATTGTAAATTAACCTGGGAAGGATGGGCATTTCCATTTGGACCAATCAGCGGTCGAGAAAAAGAGCCAATGAGCGATCGATAAAAGAACCAATGGACGGGTACTAGAATTTCGCTCACGTCTGCGCCTACATCCGGGTACTGGGATGCTTTCGCCTACGTCCGCGCCTACATCCGGGTTCTTTTACACCCGGGTAATGTTTTCTGGACATGGATGGGTTACCTTTGGCTTCATTCTAGGCCACTGATTGGCTAATACGGTGTTCAAAGCCAGTTTCATGCATTATGCTCATATAGAAAACACACAAGACAGGGTTTTTTGGTGAGATCTCATTTTGTTTT
>JAVTVY010040174.1:0-19097 GCA_036873755.1 Hanleya hanleyi
AGACGATTATGTTCGCCTTTCACACGATACAGTGAGTCATACCTAGCATCCATTAACTCTGGTGCGAGTTCATATTATTTAACCCAGGTCGTATAAGTTAGCCCAGTTTATCCTGGTGTCTTAAAGCAAATTGTATTTTCATGTTTTGCCTCAAGCGTCGCAATATATCAGATATCATCAGGTTTGTATGACAATTGTTAGACGCTATAAGACTCCACAGAGAGTATCCCCTTTTTGGAATAAAGTTTCAAGTCGATAATTTTACACCTATACAATATAGATGTAGCCAATCTCGTGAAGCTGAAGTCTGGTATATTAATATCCTCCTCGTCGAAATCGCTCATGAATCCGCTTCGGTTTTCTGCTCCCGAGTGGAACACCGACGAATTCGGTGAGGCGAGGAGAGCGTGGGCAGCAAACGTCCGCCCGGAGACGGCAGTCGTCGAGGCGAGCATATAGGCCGGCGCTGTAGATTAGAATAGATTGAATACAATGGGCGTTATTTCTGGACACGTCATTTATTCTCTGTTCATATGATGTGTAGACCGCAGCCCACAATAGCATTTAACAACACGCAGATGTCAATACATGCCCTACTGTTAGACGATGATGATTATGACGTTAACGTTGACGTTGACTTTGACGTTGACGGTTCAAGCTGTATAAAGTGAAACAAAGGATTTATCAATAAGTGTTCCGGTAATGCCATTACTCTAAATTACAACACTCATAAGAGTTGTAGACTATAAGCTTTTACCAAAACTATACGTTATTCATACTTTCTGGGGATACAGAGTTTCGCCATACACTGTCTTTTAGCTGTCAGATAGGTTCTAATGGACGATTACGAGACTTGTAATACATCACAAGAAAATCAAGAACATCTTATAGAAACAACTTACAAATTTCTTGGCCCTCAAATCTACAAGAATTTATGATTTCGACGGAAAACCGCAGCTCTTCCGAAACACAACAACTTTCATTTTCTGTTGTTACTCGCCACAACAAATAAGAATCCAAAGGTAAGTATAAAAACCCTAACCGTAGATCAACCCGGAACGGATTTGCATAAAGCAGTAACAGGCGCTGTTCCGTGTCCGTCATCAACGGCCGAAGGCGAAGTCGTGAGTTCAGGCCGAATCGAATTTGGAGCAATTTCTGTCTCCTTATTTGCTCTGCCTCTTCTATTCAGTGGCTTGATGGCTGGTATTGCTGTGGCTTTTAACTTTGGAACGTATCCAAGCTCGATAGCGACGCTGCTCAGCTCTTCGAATGGAGCCTACCCGATCAAACTGTGCAGAGCAGATTGTTGTGTACTTCGCGGGTCCGGTCGTCCATGCTTTCGTAGTCTTCACAAACTTCGTCCAAGTTCTACCTATATTCTCGTCTTTTGGCCACTGGTGGAGACTCACACTACAAGCTGTAGTGTTACTACACCCTCCCACGACACACCGTCGTGGCATTGTGAATAAAAAGCTTTCTAGATGACTTAAAATTGACAAATTTGGAGAGGCTTAAAATGGCGATATGTAGGCTAGGAGATGCAGAAATCAAGATGGCCGCTTGACTTGTTCCTGCCATGACGTCACTGCTGAAGTTGTCTGAAGAGCGCTTGCCGGTTTTCAAACAGCCATAACTCGACAACCGAGTGGAATATTTTAATGAAACTAGTACCAAAGTTCACAGATTTTTGTTCTTATTTTATATTAAATTTTTGCCATGTGATCTTCAGGGAATCCCTTTAAGCATGTTCATATCCAGCCGTGGCTATTTTTTATCATAGTATATATTTCGTGAGAAGCTTCAAGGCCTTGTGAACATCTTCAAGATCTGTGAAATAAATAGACTTAATGATTTCAGTTTATTGTAGTCATTTCTATTGGAAAGTATTCGGTATTTGTGTTCATTGGATTAAGATAATTTTGGGGTATATATTTTTGCCTTATTATATTAAAGAATGAGCATTGGAAGATATAATGATACTCAGTGCCTATGCTTTTACCGTTGCATAATGGGCATATTCTATTTACGGGCTCTACATTTACCCATCTGCCGGTCTCGATGGGGAGCCAGTGCTGAGTAAAGTTTTGAAGGAAGAATATTGGGGTATGATTCTAGATAAATTAGATTTTTATAAAGTATTTTATTGCGACCTTTAGATGATTCAGAAACTTTAGATTGTCAAGTTTGTTCATATTGATCCGTTTGTCTTATGTTAATGTAATTTGTTAAACCAGACTACACTTCCTGCACTTTGCTGAAGTCAGATATCGCTATACATCCTAATTCACCTGGAGACCTTTTAACATAGTCCAGCCATTTGCTTTTAATTGTATTTGTTCTGTAGGCCTGGAATAATACGCATGATGACAATTTATTTGAGTGAACGTCTGTGAGCCTTAATCCAGCAGTCCAGACAGATTGGATCAGTACTGAGCAATATATTGCTATATAATCAAACGCACGCCCATTACCAGCTGTTCAAACACAGCTGAATATGACAGTTCAAACACACATAACCCTTTTTTCAAGAGGGAATATTATTTTCTGTTCAAATTGCATTTGGATATACCAACCACAATTACACCATATCGTTGGAATACAACCCCGATCTTAGGTATTTCAAGACTTGGCAACGTACTACAAAGCAATATTTTATCATGTTTACATAGATCGGCTCATTAATAAGAGAGAAATAACAAAGCAAATACACCTACCTCATTTTTCAAAGGGGAGCAATTTTTTTCAGTTGCTCTTTCGATATGGTCTCCATGTGACGTCATACAGTTGTGATACAGGAACAAATCTTGATAATATATAACTCTGCTTTTTATTATTAATGAGTAATATATGATGCAGTTCAGTCAGATTGAACCAATAATAAAAAGGCTAGAGCAATTAAAGTACCCCTTTTCCGGGAAAAGAAAATGGATGTCTGTAGTTGGACATATCGTTCGCCATAGAAAAAAAAGCTGGACCAATTTGGAACGCTACACCCACACTGGGTGATACTCACAATAGCCATAGAAAGTCATGGTACAGATGGAAATTATCTTGCCGATGGGGTGAACAATTTCACCAAAATCCGATCGTGGATTCCAGACTATAGAACACATTTTTTAAAATCCTGTTTCAAGATTTTAAACCCAAAGAGCACTTATTTGGGGGAAAAGGGTCATATTGTGGCGAAAGATGATACTAGCCCTATGAACCTAAAGCAACTGTACGCTACGTGTCAGAAATCGGGAGTGGCTGTGCTACTTTGAAGATAATTTCTAGGATTACTGCTAGTTAGCACTTTGACTTGCCTGTTCCCAAAGAAAATATATTGTATAATTAGCACAAATGCTAAATATTGAATATTTTTTCTAAATTGCAACCAGAAGAAATATTCAATATTTATGATAAATCGCAAACGCAAATTGTCCGACTGCCTCTCCCGAAAGAAAATATATTGTATAATTAGCACAAATGCTAAATATTGAATATTTCTTCTAAATTGCAGCCATGATGAACATTGAATATTTCTTCTAAATCGCAGCTCCAATTGGTCCGAATGCCTCTCCTTAAAGAAAATATATTGTATATTTAGCACAAATGCTACATATTTTCAAACTTGCATGGGCTGGTGAATAAGGATGTTTAAGGCAGTCCCAAGTACACCTTCTTTGCTGGTCTGTGCAACCTCTCTGACAATAACAGGGATTATTCTATCGTTCTTCCTGGTTAAACAACGCGCATGCGCTGGTATATAAGGATTTTTAAGACAGTCGCGAGGAGATTTTCATTTGTGGTCTGCAACTCCACTCAGACAATAACAGATTATTCTATCGTTCTTCCTGGTTAAACAACGCGCATGTGCTGCTTTTTAGGACGCCAAAAGAACAGGCGATATAAAGGCAACCTCACTGATGCAGACAGCTGACATGTATATTCAGACTTACTGGCACAACAAACCAATCAAACCAATCATTCAACGACACTGTATGTTGGCATGCACCCAATGACTGAAGGTGTTTCGGAGACAATCGGCCTCTTTCAATGTAATTTCGAAAGAAACAAAACGCCCAAAACAACATCTTCCTTTGGTACTTGATTGCAACAATCAAATTATATTCTAATTAGATGATATTATGAAGGTGCTAAATATTGAATATATTGTCTTTTCTCCGAAAAGTCTCTTGTGGAATTTAACTGCGAATCTCTTCTATTTAGTATAGTTTATAAAAGTGCTAAATATTGAATTTATTGTCTTTTCCCAGAAGCCAGCTACATATTCAAGTACGAATCTTTTCTAATTAGATGATATTATAAAGGCGCTAAATATTGAATGTATTGTCTTTCTCGGACGCCAGATAGATATTTAGCTGCGAATCTCTTCTAATTAGATGACATTACCAAAGTGCTAAATATTCAATATATTGTCTGTTCTCAAAGGTCAACTACATATTTAAATGCGAATATATTCTAATTAGATGATATTATAAAGGTGCTAAATATTAAATATATTGTCCTTTCTTCGACCCGGTGTTACAGATATTTTAATGCGAATCTCTTCTAATTAGATTAGATTATAAAAGTGTTAAATATTGAATATATTGTCTTTTCTCCGAAAAGTCTCTTGTGGAATTTAACTGCGAATCTCTTATATTTAGTATAGCTTATAAAAGTGCTAAATATTGAATTTATTGCCTTTTCCCAGAAGCCAGCTACATATTCAAGTGCGAATCTTTTCTAATTAGATGATATTATAAAGGTGCTAAATATTGAATATATTGTCTTTCTCGGACGCCAGCTAGATATTTAACTGCGAATCTCTTCTAATTAGATGATATTATCAAAGTGCTAAATATTCAATATATTGTCTGTTCTCAAACGTCACCTACATATTTAAGTGCGAATCTATTCTAATAAGATAATATTATAAAGGTGCTAAATATTGAATATATTGTCCTTTCTCCGACACGGTGTTAGATATTTTAATGCGAATATATTCTAATTAGACTAGATTATGAAAGTGCTAAATATTGAACATAGATGCTATTAAAGTATCCCAATTAATTTTCTGCCTACTGCGGAGTTTAGCAAAAGTATCTGCACAATATTGCCAAGTATGCTATATAGTATCATGTTAAAGCATAGGCAATTTGAAAAATATCTCAAAAAAGCCAATCCTGCATCTAACTCGATTTTCCGTGGATTTTGCTTAGATTAATGATAGTGCAATTGTGTTGACACACTAAAAGGGCCGATACAGATAGATTGTGAATCAACTCTCAGTAGAAATAAAAAATTCTCTGTATACTCCAAAAGATACGAGAGTATATTCGCCAGAATAGACATTGGGTGCAAAATGCTTATATTAATACGATGTGCGCTGTGTGATAATTGTCAATGTTCTTTTCGAAATGCTCAATGATTTATTTTTTATTTATTATTCTGTTTTAAAATCTTGGCTGAAAAATTATCGATAAATCTCCCAGAAGTAGACTTTAGAATGTTACATTTTTATTTGATTCCCCGAAAATATTGTCGGTAGATATTTGTTGCTTGATTGATGATAAACAATTAAATTATTCATTTTCTTTTCGCCTAACTTGGTTTATCTCGAAACTGAAGCCGGACGTTCGTGAACGACCGCTAGCCTTGTATCCAACCATTAAATGTTCGTCAGACTGTGCAACACTGACTTTTGCGGAGCCTCGTTGGAATTGGAGCGATATGCAAGAGTGGTCTCAAAAGGGGAATATGTAAGAAGAATGTCACAGGCTTTGAAAAATAGAATATCTAACGTGTATGAATACTTTGAAGTTCGGGTCACCAGTCGTTCGCCTGCATTTGGGTGAATCTCAGCCGATGCCCCTTTATTTGACCAGAATCCGCCATTTTTCCGAAAATATGGATAAATTTCACGAAAATGTTCAGCACGTCGACGTTTTCCCGAAAAAATATCGAGTATTGGTTCTCCCGTGTGTTTATAGGCCACTGAATTCGAAGCACTCGGGGAGAAATGTGTTTGGCACAAATACGGTCCGCGTAACACTTGGCAATTCAGCTTTCCCGCCTGTAAAATTGAAATTAGACAGATGGAAACCTCTATTAGAGCTTTCCGTCCTGCATAATGAAAAGTAAAACTCTTTCGCAGCGCTCCCGTTCAACATCTGCATTTTACGACATGAGATTAAATTGCTGGCACCACACTGACACGATGAAAGCTGATGTTGTCGGTTGACACTATGTCGTAACATGCCATAAAATGAAACGGTTGAATTTATGGAGCAAGATACAGCCTCGGGACCATTTTTGACAAGTATCACTCGTATTCCTATATATGTGATAAATTCATTTTGAAAACTGGAAAACCGGAGCGGTGTCGAGCTTTTCATCTAATTTCAGCTTTGCGAGATGGGAAAATCGAATACTGGAGCGATGTAGCGCTTTCCAGCTTTCTACTTTCAACTTTGCGAGATGAAAACTCGAATACGGGAGCGATGTATAGATTTCTATCATTCTACTTTCAATTTTGCCAGATGGAAATCTGAAATTTCAAATGTCGCACAGACCAAATACAGTTATAATTTCAGGTCGACATAATATAATATTGTTAGTCTTTTTCTATAAATTTCAGCAAATTGTATAACCTGAATTATTGAACCTTTCATATACCTACTATACATGTCATTTTGAAAATTCCCCTATATTCACCCCCGCCCCCAGGCCGTATAAGTCCCTAAAGTCAAAGCCTGATAGGGTTTGATTCTCCCAAATCAGAGTCAAATGGACTCGGAATTTATATATATTGCCCACAATGATAGCCGTTGCATTTGCGATCATGTTATATCAATGTTGGACTGTTCGTGTAAACTGTTTTGAATACCACAGAATGGGTAGTCCTTAGTGGTAATTTATCATTATCTACTTTCAGATCGTTTCCGTCTTGAAGTACTGTGAAGTGACCCGGTGATGCTGATTTAAATGCCGTCAATTAAGTCGGACTCTGGAAATCCCCATCCTCAAATCTTTGCCTCTGGGTTAGATTTTATCTAAGTAAACAGCAGACTAGTTTCTAGTCATCTAACTGATTGCCGTAGGAAAGCCTTTAAAGGAGTAAAATGATAACTAAACGAGCAGCATTTATCAGTGTATTATGTGTAACAATACTGATTCTCTGTGCGCTGTACATTATGCAGCCACAAACTTTGAATTCAATGCCAGTTGGCGATATTTGTACTTGCACAACAATAGCGAATAACTTATTGGAGTTACGTACCGAATTGCTAACGATTTGGCGATATAGCCGTGGAGAAAAAGTCAGGAAACATGCTCGCAATGCTTTAGGGAAACTGGAAAAACAGCTTCGTACTTTAGGTGTGTCAAATTTGCCTGCACCCTTCAATAATCGTACCCATCGTCGGTCAGATGATGTTTGTCCGGACAAGATTGTACAAGTGTCCTCCGTGAAATCGTCTGAAATCTTGGTACAATCATATGTTCCCTCGGAATGTTCTTACGATAAACCCCTCAACACACTAGTTACAGTGACGCTAAACTTCGCCGGGGCCAAATGGCCTGGCATTGATACAGTTATGAGGGTCCTTAATGGGATAATGTCATACGCAAAAAATCTGCGAGTGCTGCTGGCGGTTTCGAAGGATGAATCCGCATCCCAACTCAAAGAGCTGAAGGCTGGAATAGAGATCATTCAAATACCTGAAACTGAAACCGATAATGCAGGTAAGACTTGGAATGCTCTGATCGCCAAGACCAATACCCCATATATATTGATAGGCCGAGGTTTGGTATGGTTCACTAAAGATATAAAACTAGAAAGGATGATACGCGAAATCACCGAATTGGGAGTGTCCATTGCTGCAGGATCTTACAGATGTATCCGGGAAGGACACTGGACACTGGGATGTCACCAGACAGATCTCATGAACCATACTCTCAAATATGAAGCCGGGTATTTTGAGTCCATGCACGAATGTGTATTTTGTGATTACGTGACTGGGCCTTTTGTTACACGGACAGAAACTCTGGCAAAACTGAAATTTGACGAGACCTCCTTCACGACAAATGATTCCGAAGGTTTATTCGAAGATGTGTTCTTCAGATTACAAGACTCAGATGAAGAATCAGTAGTATGTCCCGATTCTATGTTCTTCAAACGTGACCGAGAAACTTCCAGTAAAAAGGCTGACTGGCAGGCATTCGCTAATAAATGGAAGCTCAGCAGATTGATCACTGTTGGTGGGCATGATCTCAAATATTCATGTAAAGAAATCTCCGTTACATGCCCAACAGTGAAAGGCTTGGCATTAGCGCCATGTTGCTTGCAGGATTTGGCGGATGGCCTGAAGTTTTTATCTAGATTTTGTGCGGCGAACAATATGACATGCGAATCTGTTGGAGGAACAGTTCTAGGGGCACTGAAATTCGATAGTGTGCTACCATGGGAACGGGATGGTGATATTCGCTTCCTGTCAGTTAACTATACCAAAGTAAAATCACTGCAAAGTCAGTTTACCGCGAAAGGATACAGCATCTCCCTGTCTGATAACAGGGCAGCCTGTACTACAACCCCTGGAGGTTCCGCCAAAGTTAGCACCCCAGGCGGTTGGGGATTGGACTTTTGGGCTGTGTGCATACCGACATCTCACTCACTAGAATTTGTTCAGCAAGGAATCGCCCCAACAAAGATCAACATTGACGGTGAATGGATAAACACCAATCGTAATCCTGGGAGTTACTGTAGAGATCGATACGGTGAAGACATTTACACACATGTTGAACATTATTTTACTTTT
This sequence comes from Hanleya hanleyi, assembly GCA_036873755.1. Classification (NCBI taxonomy): domain Eukaryota; kingdom Metazoa; phylum Mollusca; class Polyplacophora; order Lepidopleurida; family Hanleyidae; genus Hanleya; species Hanleya hanleyi. The sequence goes on from JAVTVY010040174.1 coordinate 8,808, forward strand.
GGTGGTAATAGCTATTCTAAATATATGCCGGGGTATTTTGCTTCGTGCCCAGCTAAAGGGCGAGTTGAAAGAAGTGGATGTCTAGATCAGTATTTTCCGGACGGTAGTTTACAGTTCGGATAAGCACGCAATTTAGTCCTGTTTTTATTTCCTACACATTTGAAATTGCTGCTGTCATACGAAATAGGTATTTCGATTACGTGGAAATTCTTTTATGGACGACGGTTGAATAGTGAATGTCGGATCTGACGCTTGCTATAGATAATGGTAATTGTTAACAGGAGGACTTGACGCCAGGAACATGGCGAGGTCTTGCTGGCATATTTGCAAGCTGATACGCCACTCAAAGATAGCGTACTTGTTGCAAAAAATGGGCGTGAACATGACAAAATATTAAAACAAGATACGATTACGTTCTAATCACCAACTTCGGAGTGAGGCGAGGAAACGGTGCTTGTTGAAGAAAAGAGATGTTACGTTAACACGAACAGTTTGCCCACAGCCAGTCGAGTCATGTAGTCCAGTCAATATGTGTAGATTTTCCATCGAATTGTGCCTTTTTCATAAAAGCATGAAATTTGGCACAAAGACACGCCTTTTAAAACGCGACGTCGACTTTTTCCGTCGCGCGTCGAGTTTTGATTCTTCAAAACGGCGACGCACGACGCGCGACGCGAAAAGTCGACGTCGCGTTTTGAAAGGCGACGTCGCCCTCTCCGTCGCGCGTCGACTTTTACAATGCTAAGAGATAGGCCAAAAGGCGACGTCGACTTTTGGAACACGACGTCGAGTTTTGGCCTATCTCTCTAACATTGTAAAAGTCGACGCGCGACGGAAAGGGCGAAGTCTCGTTTCAAAACACGACGTCGACTTTTCGCGTCGCGCGTCGTGCGTCGACTTATGCAAGTCGACGCGCGAGATCAAATTGGCACAAATAGAACACCATATGTAAGAGATGGGAACAATTTACGATATGACATTGCATGCAGGAGGACCTCCCTCGGCACCGAACATTCAGTCTAGAAAACGGAGGATTCTAAGACCTTTGTATCTCAGCCGCGCCTTTATTGCAGCTGTTCACATAGAACTGTGAAGTAGTTATCCATATGAATGGGCATGGAGGGTGTCTGATGGAGTAAACGCCTCAGCATGGGGTAAATATCGTAAAAACAAGAATAGTTTGGCAGACAAACTGCCTAGCTTATTGTGCAATTATAATATTTTTATTTATTTAGTTTTATTTTTGTGTGAGTTTGTATGCTTCTGTCTTTCATATGGACCCCGAGTTTGAAAAAAGTCATTATTATTAAAAAAAATTCTTTCTTTCTAGTACGGTCCTGTATGATAACTGTATTAATCGAGGTGCTGTGAAGTGTTGTATGCTTTGACGTAATAAAATCATCGTACGTTTTTATGTTAAGAAATTATGAAGTTAAACGAATACATATTGACCACGAAGATTTGTTTAAGGTTGCGATTTGCGATTGAGGTTGCGATTCACCTTGAGTGGCAATCAAAAATAACATTCGTGTTCCACTTATATGTCCTTCTAAATCATGTTATTCAAACCATATTAAACATTTTTGTGGGTAGTAATCGATGCGATTTTTTAAGTACCCATGACACTTTTGTTCATACAAATAGGCTGAATAACTTCAATTTGATAAGCTATGATGCAAGAGAGTATCCGCTCATTATCTGTCGGAGTTCCGGCGATTATCTGGGGATGGGGACAGATTGGGATGAAACATCTTGGATGCTAAGATAATCACCACCTAAAGCTCATTTCATTTGACATTTCAATAAACCATGGCTTTGTTTGCAATCGCAATATCTCATTTCATGACGCAAGAAGTCAGCTAGTGCACATGCCGATTTGAATACAACAGGCCCTTGGCCATCTAAAGCATATGTTAACTGCTATGCAAATGAGTGAATCTCGTTATAGAGATGTCCAACAGGTGGTTTCAATTACGGGCATGAGTGAATGGTGTAGAGCCACAAACTAATCTAACAATGTAGCGGTTCACATGCCTTCCAGGGTATACCCACGCAATTTGTTATCAGGCGTCAACGTACATGTTCTGAGTGAAATAACTTTCAAGTCCGATTAAGTATACATCATTCACCGTATAAAAGCATCATTCCATATCGCATGTAGGACTCGGTTTATTAGACCACCATCATCAGATGGTGGGCTGTTCAAATCACTTTTTGTCCGTCGTCCGTCGTCCGTCGAGCCGTCCGTCCGTCGTCCGTCCGTCCGTAAACAATTCTTGTTATCGCGATTTCTCAGGAACTACTTATGGATCTTTCTCAAATTTGGTACACAGGTTCCCCTTGGGGTCTAGTTGTGCAAGATACCTTTTTTGGTCCGATTCGAAAATCCAATATGGCCACCAGGCAGCCATCTTGGATTTCCCCATGAAACCTTGTTATCGCGATTTCTCAGGAACTACTGCATGGATCTTTCTCAAATTTGGTACACGGGTTCCCCTTGGGGTCTAGTTGTGCAAGAAAACTGTTTTGGACCGAATCGAAAATCCAATATGGCCACCAGGCAGCCATCTTGGATTTCCCCATGAAACCTTGTTATCGCGATTTCTCAGAAACTACTGCATGGATCTTTCTCAGATTTGGTACACAGGTTCCCCTTTGGGTCTAGTTGCGCAAGATACCTTTTTTTGGTTCGATTCGAAAATCCAATATGGCCAGCGGGCAGCCATCTTGGATTTCCCCATGAAACCTTGTTATCTCGATTTCTCAGAAACTACTGCATGGATCTCTCTCAAATTTGGTACACAGGTTCCCCTTGGGGTCTAGTTGTGCAACATACCTTTTCTGGTCCGATTCGAAAATCCAATATGACCACCGGGCAGCCATCTTGGATTTCCCCATGAAATCTTGTTATCGCGATTTCTCAGGAACTACTTAATGGATCTTTCTCAAAGTTGGTACACAGGTTCCCCTTGGGGTCTAGTTGTGCAAGATACCGTTTCTGGTCCGATTCGAAAATCCAATATGGCCACCAGGCAGCCATCTTGGATTTCCCCATGAAACCTTGTTATCGCGATTTCTCAGGAACTATTGCATGGATCTCTCTCAAATTTGGTACACAGGTTCCCCTTGGGGTCTAGTTGTGCAAGATACCTTTTCTGGTCCGATTCGAAAATCCAATATGGCCACCAGGCAGCCATCTTGGATTTCGCCATGAAACTTTGTTATCGTCATTTCTCAGGAAGTACTGCATGGATCTTTCTCAAATTTGATACACAGGTTCCCCTTAGGGTCCAGTTGTGCAAGATACCTTTTTCGGTCCGAATCGAAAATCCAATATGGCCACAAGGCAGCCATCTTGGATTTCTCCATGAAACCTTGTTATCGCGATGTCTCAGGAACTACTGCATAGATCTTTCTCAAATTTGGTACACAGTTTCCCCTTGGGGTCAAGTTGTGCAAGATACCTTTTTTGGTCCGATTTGAAAATCCAATATGGCCACCAGGCAGCCATCTTGGATTTCCCCATGAAACCTTGTTATCGCGATTTCTCAGGAAGTACTGCATGGATCTTTCTCAAATTTGGTACACGGGTTCCCATTGGGGTCTAGTTGTGCAAGATACCTTTTCTGGTCCGATTCGAAAATCCAATATGGCCACCAGGTAGCCATCTTGGATTTCCCCATGAAACCTTGTTATCGCGATTTCTCAGAAACTACTGCATGGATCTTTCTCAGATTTGGTACACAGGTTCCCCTTTGGGTCTAGTTGCGCAAGATACCTTTTTTTGGTTCGATTCGAAAATCCAATATGGCCAGCGGGCAGCCATCTTGGATTTCTCCATGAAATCTTGTTATCACGATTTCTCAGGAACTACTGCATGGATCTTTCTCAAATTTGGTACACAGGGTCCCCTTGGGGTCTAGTTGTGCAAGATACCTTTCCTGGTCCGATTCGAAAATCCAATATGGCCACCAGTCAGCCATCTTGGATTTCCCCATGAAACCTTGTTATCTCGATTTCTCAGAAACTACTGCATGGATCTCTCTCAAATTTGGTACACAGGTTCCCCTTGGGGTCTAGTTGTGCAACATACCTTTTCTGGTCCGATTCGAAAATCCAATATGACCACCGGGCAGCCATCTTGGATTTCCCCATGAAATCTTGTTATCGCGATTTCTCAGGAACTACTTCATGGATCTTTCTCAAATTTGGTACACAGGTTCCCCTTGGGGTCTAGTTGTGCAAGATACCTTTCTGGTCCGATTCGAAAATCCAATATGGCCACCAGGCAGCCATCTTGGATTTCCCATGAAACCTTGTTATCGCGATTTCTCAGGAACTATTGCATGGATCTTTCTCAAATTTGGTACACAGGTTCCCCTTGGGGTCTAGTTGTGCAAGATACCTTTTCTGGTCCGATTCGAAAATCCAATATGGCCACCAGGCAGCCATCTTGGATTTCGCCATGAAACTTTGTTATCGTCATTTCTCAGGAATTACTGCATGGATCTTTCTCAAATTTGATACACAGGTTCCCCTTAGGGTCCAGTTGTGCAAGATACCTTTTTCGGTCCGAATCGAAAATCCAATATGGCCACAAGGCAGCCATCTTGGATTTCTCCATGAAACCTTGTTATCGCGATGTCTCAGGAACTACTGCATAGATCTTTCTCAAATTTGGTACACAGTTTCCCCTTGGAGTCAAGTTGTGCAAGATACCTTTTTTGGTCCGATTTGAAAATCCAGTATGGCCACCAGGCAACCATCTTGGATTTCTCCATGAAACTTTATCGTCATTTCTCAGGAACTAGTGCAAGGATCGTTCTCAAATTTGGTACACAGGTTCCCCTTAGGGTCTCGATATGCAAGATGCCTTTTTCGGTCCGAATCGAAAATCCAATATGGTCACCAGGCGGCCATCTTGAGTTTTCCCATTTTGTTATCGTGATTTCTCAGGAACTACTGCATGGATCTTTGTTAAATTTGGTACACAGGTTCTCCTTGTCTAGTTGTGCAAGATACCTTTTTCGGTCCGAATCGAAAATCCAATATGGCCACAAGGCGGCCATCTTGAATTTTCCCTTGAAACATTGTTATCGTAAATGCTCAGGAAATATTTCATGGATCTTTCTGAAATTTGATACACAGGTCCCACATGGGGCCTAGTAGTGCAAGATACCTTTTTTAGTCCAATTCGAAAATCCAAGTTACGCTTCAAATTAATACGGTATTCTCGAGTTGTGACGTTGCATCACAAGAGTCGGCGGATCAAACGGTGGGGCATATTCTATATATTGACTATAGAGAATATCCATACATTCACCTTCCATATCAAGGAGTTCAAATAATTCGGAATTAAAATGTATTTCTTCAAATTTTAAATCAGTTTTCTTTAGTCCATGCAGTAGCAAGTGAACTGCTCCACCCTTTCGTCTGCCGGCGGGTCGGCTACATGAAGGGACGTCACTCTTGTGACTCAACGTCACAACTCAACAACTGTAGACTACTGCATGTTTTGATCCAAGGGAGATAATCAGGATTCAGGCACTTTTGAAGTTTCAACATTACTGCGCAGACCGGATCCCTTGTACCATCTTACTATTTTCGAGCATGGTATCTCAAACTAGCCCAGTAAACAGAACAGAATTAGCATTCGTTCCTAATTATGAAATCTTAAGTATGTTTCATAGCTCATGCCAAAGTGTCAAAGAGATTGGTCCTCGCTTCCAGTACCCAATGATGACACGTGTAAAAAAAAAAAATTAAAAAAAAAATACTACAAAACAAAGGCGAAGGATCCTCCGTACATGTACTTTCACTTTCAGACTAACTTTGCTCATTTCTCTTGTATTATAACAACCGACATAAGTACAGTTTCTAGAAATCTTGAAACTCCTGAAACTTGGTGTTTTTCAGTGTCCCTTTTCCGATCTTTTTCGCTCAGATTCGAAATTCTGTAAACAAAATTACAAGTCAATCGTTTTTTCTTAGTAACAATGGACAAAAAGATCCTCTAGTCATTAGCTTACAATTATCGGACAATGGGGGGCGCCAAGATCCTTCAGGATCTCTCGTTAGTAGTGAAATAAATTGTGAATCGCATGAGTCGGTACAATATACTGCTTTTATATTATGAGTACGGCTTTCGCCCTGATTTGCCTTCGACACACCAGCCATATTCAGTAGTTCCCATTGGATAGACAGAGAATAATTTACCAAGATTGATTGTTTTTGTCATGTTAGATAAGCCAGGTCGATTTCCCATTTTCCCTTTTTTGAGTAACAGGTAAATTGATATGTCAAGTAGGTCAGTTTGGTTTTCTCCTATTTACCCTGTGAAGGAAATGCAACTGTGAGTTGTGAGGTAGACGGAATGTCATTTTTAATTTCCTGCTAGTATATTTTCAGTCCTGTCAGATATCCCAGTTTAGCATTTCTCTCCCATTTTGCGTTGAGACAGACGAACCATGTTGAGTACACTCTCCTTGGGTTAAAACCAACGATACAATTTATACATGGACTTGTTCGACCTAGAAAAATCATAAATGAATGACAGTATTTTCGTTATTTGGGATTACACTATGTTAGAATAGCACAGATTCTAGTGCTGAAAATGGGCCGAGTCCCGAGCGGGATTCGAACCAGCGACCCCAGAGTCAAGCACCTAATCGCCAGTACTGTATGTCGGCGATCCAAACTACTTGGCCAACGGGCCTCCCACAAAATAGGAGGTAGCAGACCGGTAGTTTTGAAAGCGGACCTTCCATAAAATAGGAGGTAGCAGACCGGTAGTCTTGAAAGCGAGGATCTAAGATAGTGTAATCCCAAATAACGAAAATACTGTTATACGATCACTTGCTAAATGATACAAATATAACTTCATAAGTGAATGGTCTGTACCGAATAATTCAAAGACGAGAAAATTGATCAAGTCAAAATTGGAGAGAAATATCAAACTGACTTATACTTTTTGGGAAATAACAAGCTATCTACCCAAGAATGATTACTCAATATAGCTTGTCGGTCTCTTGCACCCCTGCTGGCTGACGTATATCTGTTCTCTTATGAATATGACTATATGCAGGCGCTTTCAAAACCGATCCATTCAAAGCCCATTCTTTCTCATCCACCAAACGCTATTTAGGCGATCTTCTCGCTGTGGATAATCGCTACATAAATGACGCAGTGAAGGATATATATCCACCTTCATTGCATTTGAAGGAAACTACGGATAGCCCTACATAGTGAGGTGGCTTAGCAAAAAGATCGTGACACGCTGGACCAAAGCACCAAACTTGGCACATCCATCACTTGAGGCATACAGAACAATATCAGAAGGGGTGCCCATTCCCCTGGGCCGTGTGACGCCCTCTGAGTAGTAGGGTTAGTGGATTTGGAGGTCCCTTTCACCCGGATGTAGAGGTCATTTGGGGCGGAAACGAGGCGGGAGGAGAGGTCAAGTGCAGTATAGTTCCGGCAGAAGGACCAAAAGCTACCTCCAGCACAGGAGAGTTCCAATTGTTGGAGGGGATGTATTCAGGATGTATTCATCCGCGGTGATGCGGTCTGGCCGCGGTTTTGGCGGTGATTCGGTCTCGGGAAAAAGCCTCCGCGGAGAAAAAGTAGTCCCTAGATAAAATGGTCCGTTGGGGTCGAGTGAGGTATCAAAGTGAAGCCTAGGTGAAGGGACATCTAATGGGCTGGGTGTGGGGTTGAACTATCGGCCTTCTGCGCATGCGCGGTGGCCGAAGGGTATGAAAATAGCCGTTTTGGGATGTAGGGGAGTTACTCATGGTCCAATGGGGTCATATGAGGTATCAAAATGAAGCTTATGTGAAGGGGCATCTGATGGGCTGGGTGTGAAGTTGAACTATCGGCATTCTGCGCATGCGCGGTGGCCCAAGGGTATGGAAATAGACGTTTTGGAGCTAGGGGAGTTACTCATGGTCCAATGGGGTCGAGTGAGGTATCGATGTGAAGCATTCGTGAAGGGGCATCTGACTGCACTAGCGGCTCGTGCGTTGTCACCATTCTGCGCATGCGCGGTGGCCCAAAGGTATGGAAATAGACGTGTTGTGAGCTAGGGGAGCTACTAATGGTCCGATGGGGTCGAGTGAGGTATCCAAGTGAAGCTTATGTGAAGGGGCATCTGACTGGACTAGCGGCTCGGGCGTTGTCACCATTCTGCGCATGCGCATAGACGTTTTGGGATGTAGGGGAGCCCCTAATGATGCAATGGGGTCGAGTGAGGTATCAAAGTGAAGCCTAGGTGAAGGGGCATCTGATGGGTTGGATGTGCGGTAGGAATATCATTCTGCGCATGCGCAGATGCAATGCGGAGCTCTCGTCCAATCAGAAGCGAGTATTTCAAATCCGCCACGGAGCTCTCGTCCAATCAGAAGCGAGTATTTTGACCCGGTGCATTATGGGACATATCCAAGATGGCGGCACGTATGTTCAAGATGGCGGCACATCCGGTGTCGAAAACTGGCCATTGTGTCGGGATGTGGTCACCTAGTGTCGAAAACTGGACCCTGTATGGGTCCCGCTCTACGTGTTGGAGCTAGGGGAGCCACGAGTGGTCCAATGGGGTCGAGTGAGGTATCAAAGTGAAGCATTCGTGAAGGGGCATCTGATGGGCTGAGTGTGGGGTTGAACTATCGGCATTCTGCGCATGCGCAGTCTGGCCGTAGTATAGAAATAGACGTGTTGGGGTGTAGGTGGGCTCCTCATGGGCCGATGGGATCGAGTGAGGTATCCATGCGAAGCCTAGGTGAGGGAGTTACACTAGGGTGTCGTATCCATTCTGCTGCGCAGGTCACGTGGGGGTTGTGACGTCACTTCCGGGTTTTTCACTAAAACTACCTCCAAACATAGAAGAGTTCCAAATGTTTCCCCTTACACGTCCGTATGTTCAACCGCCGGGATGTTTCCCCGCCGCGCCCCGCCCCGGCCGCAGCGCGCGCGCGTCATCACCAGCAGTGCCTGCGCGCGCGCGGAGTATTATACAATCGGATAGCGGTTGTCGTGAATAACAACAAGTTCAGCAATGTTTATATATTTTATTATCCCCAATGTTACATCACACCCAGGCTGGGGGAACCGCCCTGGGTATGTTTTAGTATGTTCACAGCAAAACAAACTGAAATATCAAACATCGTGTTTTATTATTTAGCGCACCGTCACATTAGGTACAAGGGTTTACTGAGCTCAATTCAACGATCAGCATGTAGACATAGAGAGTATGTGCGGCATGTTATGGTATTCATCAGTGCGCGGGTGACGCATTCAACCGATGGCGGTGGTCAGTCAGCTTGGTCAGGAAAAACGTGATATTGGTTACCCTCTCTACCACCCATTGTATGTTGGGGCGTTGACGATGTGCCCATCTCAAGGGTTCCACGGTATCCAGTATCTCCAGCATCGTCTCTAGTGACCTCCGGTTAATGATAGTGAACGGCTGGTCAGACACATAGATATTATTGCCGGGATAATAATACCGTAACTGGCCCGTCTTTTTGTGACGTAAGATGTATCCGAAAGCGACATTCAATTTGAAGGCCATAGTTTGATCTTTGAAGATGGCTTCCACGTAGCTGCGTAGACAGGTGCGGTTGGTCAGTGGAAAATTGTAAATATCTTGAATAGGGCCATGAGGGTGGAAACAGTGCCGTGTCATGGACCAATGGCGCCGATCGATGTCACTCACTGGATGGTTGTCCTGTAAGAGATCGCCCAGAAAATGTTCGATGTTGTCAGGCGTATGACTCGAAACCGTAACGCTGGGTTCCGGCTGGATACCCAGGCTCTTCTGAACTGTGGGTATAGGCGGGCTCTCCTTCATCGCATCACCATTGGCTTATCTTCACTGGGTTTGACCTTCCGCGGCTCCTCTTCAGTAAGAAGTTGTCGCTCAAACCGTAGAGACGGACCATGAACCAAACGCTGATGCCGTCTTAACTGACTGCGGCGTTTGAAGAGTTGACCACAATCCTCGCATGGACGCTTGCCATGAATTGAACGTTCGTGGCGCAGTAACTGATCCTCCCGATTAAATGACCCTGCGCAGGTTATACAAGTATACCGTGCATCGTTGTGGGTGGAGGCCTCGTGGCGTCGTAAATTATCTAGACGAGTAAACTGCCTCTGACAAGTTGTGCAAGTGAACATCTTGGTGGAATCGCCCAGAAAAAGTTCGATGTTGTCAGGCGTATGACTCTGTACCGGGGCATGAATCAACCGTTGGTGTCGCAGCAACTGACTGCGTCGTTTGAAGAGTTGACCACAATC
>JAVTVY010040175.1:0-17699 GCA_036873755.1 Hanleya hanleyi
AACAGACATGGTACAACACTCATGGTAACAGACATGGTACAAAACTCATGGTAACAGACATGATACAAAACTCATGGTAACAGACATGGTACAAAACTCATGGTAACAGACATGGTACAAAACTCATGGTAACAGACATGGTACAAAACTCATGGTAACAGACATGGTACAAAACTCATGGTAACAGACATGGTACAAAACTCATGGTAACAGACATGGTACAAAACACATGGTAACAGACATGGTACAAAACTCATGGCAACAGACATGGTACAAAACTCATGGTAACAGACATGGTACAAAACTCATGGTAACAGACATGGTACAAAACTCATGGCAACAGACATGGTACAAAACTCATGGTAACAGACATGGTACAAAACACATGGTAACAGACATGGTACAAAACTCATGGTAACAGACATGGTACAAAACTCATGGTAACAGACATGGTACAAAACTCATGGTAACAGACATGGTACAAAACTCATGGTAACAGACATGGTACAAAACTCATGCTGCTCACCCACTTGGTAATATACATGTACAGTTCAGCTCTACTTCAGCGTAGACTGTGTAGTATTAAACTTAATCACAGAGAATTAATCATTAGCGGACTTCAAACAGGGTTCTCATGGGGCTACATTAATAGCCTCTTTACTCCAGGATCTGAGTTGCTTCCAACTGACAAAAAGAAAATCAAAACAGTTTTAGTCCATCTTCTGCTTCATAAATGGCTTGAGCTTAAGCTACCACTCTGTCAAGGGAGATGATATTAATTGCTACACTGGAGCTACAGTGGAAGTATGTCCTTCATATAAGATGAGCACCAATAAAGTGATGAGAAATGACAACTGATGTCAAGGGGTTGGAACACCTAAACAAATTCATGACAGTCAATTTGAGTACTTCTAATCTGGAAGGTGTTACATACTGATATGCAACAATATTTGTAATGACTCAAACGTGAACTTCAAAGAAGTCAAGGTAAAAAAATCAAACACAAATGCTGTACAGTGGTGGGTGAGAGGGGATCGGTTCAGTGACCTTAAAGGAAAAGTTTTCTCCACATAATTTTCCTACATGAATTTGTTCTAAATAAAGCTCGGCGAAATAAAATGTTTTACTGAAATAATCCATTCAATGTGAAAATTTGAGATGTGTCAACACTGCGAAGACTGGTTGTAGGGTGCCACCATAGTGGTATACAAAAACAAGGCTCCATGGGCAGTGATGTCATTCTTGTTTCAAGAGATGTATAGAGGCAACATCATTGGTAGCATCACATAGTCTTCGCTAGAAGGCTTATGTTACATAGACTCAACTTGGACGGGATCATTCTCCCTCAACTCTGAAGTAATTATACCTCAACTCGACGTATCCAATGGCAGCACCCTACAGTTGGTTAGTGCAAAATATAAAAGCTCGATCTCCAAAATTATCTAGGAGGAGATGTGGAGAGGAAAGCACATTCAGGCAAATTCTCCTTTAATGTGGTACATGATGATACAACCTGGGAGTACTCAAGATCATCCATCCAGGTGGAGCTCTTGATATTCCACAATTTAGGCTTGACAAAAAGTGCTCTCGATCTTCCATAACTTAGGCTTGACAAGAAGTGCTCTCAATCTGCAATAATCTTAACAGAAAGAATTAAGTCTGATAACATTTTGAGAACCTCCTTCAACCAGGCAGTGTACATGTATTGTAACTATACTGATGTGGCATGACAACTGTATGATATGGTAATTTCCCTAATAATTCACGATGCAGTGATGAAACTCGCAACTCCAAAAATTGGTTACTTTCGAATTATTTGTCGCGCTAATTCCAGAAAAACGCTTATGTTCGAATTATATGTTACGCTGATTTTCACGGAAGATGGCGGACGGCTTCACCGGGATCGTTGTTGTCTTGATAACCGTGTATTATGTTTGATATCTCCATCATAGTTCATTTAAAAGACTCTGGGACCCAGGGCTCACGAAACCCAGTCGACAACTCGCCAAAGACGACTAAAAAATGACAACTGGCGACTGAATTGTTCAGTTACTTGCCAATGTGTCGATTAAAAATAGAGTAAATCGCCAAAGTGGCGAGTGAATTTTTGTTACATAAAAGTGTTTAGTCGCCAAAGTAATTTTGTGTTTAGTTTATCAGGCAGCGAAATCCGAGCAGGCCGAAAATGTACAGGAAATATAAATGACAGAGAATAATGCCGACGAAAAACAGACATGGGAAAATCCTAGTCTATTTACAGACAGCACATGGTCTGATGTAATATCTGGGATACCTCACCTAATTATATTTTGACTGGGCACGTGAAACCATGTGCAGGCTAGCATGGACGAGTCTATTTTGCGTGACACAGTAAGATCATGTGCTCGCCCCAGAAAAGGGTAATTTGCGACCCGCTGGCTGTTCTCAGCCAATGAAATCATCATAATAAAACTTAACGTAAACAAATTTTATGAAACAAACTTGCCCGGAATTTGCAAGTTCAAGGTCAAGAGTTGAAACGGCTTGTCCCATTCCAGTGCAAAGAGGTGGTACGCCTAAAAGCATGACATGTGCGTTTTGACTTTAGTGTCGCTTCTAAAACAATTGTAGTCAATTCGCAATAACAAAAACTGAACTTTTGTATTTTATTTCTGTGTCAACGGGTATACAGAAATTATTCTTGGTAACAAATTATTCTTAGTAACATATTCACTTGACTTTCAGCGGCACGAACTCCGCGACAAAAACGGGAGTGTTCGAATTTATTGTTTCACGGGGATATTAAAAATGCTCCCGTTTTCGTTTTATTAGGATGGAGAAAATCACGACAGTGGAAAAATCGTCCGTTTTCGAATTAAATTTGGAAGATGAATTATTAGGGAAATTACCGTATATCATTTATATGTACATGTAATTGCATGGCTACAAAGTTTGCTAAAAACATGGAATTCCAGATTAAAGGTGAAATGCCACCAAATCTAATTTCTCTCGCTCTCTCTCATCCATGTGAATGTGCATTCGACCGATTCTGCGCTGTTTCTACTACTCTTGAGTGCATATGCATACCCTGACTTCAAAGTCATACCATGGCCAAGCAACTGTTTGATTCTAAACAACAAAAAGCTTGAACAAGTCATTTGTCAAATATGTGTAGGTTTATTGCCTTGGTGAGAAATTTACACAACGTCGGACATTACATGTTATTTATTTTTTTTCTGGGTACTCTTGCATTTACCATGTTCACCCGATGTTGAGGTGTTTACTCCATCAGACGTCATCGAAGCCCATCCATTAATATCAGATGAGCAAGTTCTTTGAGATGATCAATCTGTCATAACAGCTCCCGTGCTAGTGTATCTAATTCTGCTTAAACTGATGCTAGGGACTGTGTGGTTACTTCATCGTTTCCTCATGAATATCTGCAATAAAAGCATGGCGGAGATACTAAGAATATGCCTTACAATCCTCTGTATTCTAATCTGAGTGTGAAGTGCTGAGACAGGCTTTCATGTGGAATCATATTGTTAAGGATAGCTATCCCGTTAGAGGCAGTTTTTGCACCCCCGTGACAATTTGTCTCCTGTATCAATAAATATACAAGATTAATAAACTATATATTTTATGAAAGCGTACATCGTAGGAATTCAAACTATGATTTGTTTAACCGACACTGCTACTGCATAGAAGATATTCCAATTTTAAAAAATTCAAATGAAAACAATAGTGTCCATTTTTCAACTGAAATTTCATGAAAACTGTTGATCTTGTTTCAACTTTGATGGTATACCTTGATAAGAGACAATTCGAATTAATTTTTAATTTTTGCCTGGTTTTGTTTTTACAGCTATTTTACTAAAATAAATTGAAAAAAAACAGTACTATTTACGGTCATTTGTCTTAAAAGTTGAATAATTAAAAAACTAAGCCGAACTTACAAATAGTGAGATAGAGTTTACTAGATCACCTTATAAGTAACAAGCATGCCAAATTTCAAAAGCATAGCATGGACACTTTTCGAGAAATAAACATTTAAATCTCGGATTTTGTAAGTGTCACTGCGTTGAGTACAATTTCATATGTATATATTATAATTAGAAACAAATCTACGGACGTTTGCATGGTTTTGATCAAAAGGGGGTGGATTAATGTAAATGAGTAAGACTTCTACTGCAGAAATGAGTATTCCAAAAGGAAATTTAACAGACAAAAACAATAGTAGCCAAGCCATGATGCAAACTGCTGTTCTATTCTTACAACAGACTATTAGGGTGGCCAGTTTCTGCGATTCAATTAACAATACAATACACACTCAGGCAGCTATTAACCACTTACAATATAGACAGTCCTGTGAAAGGTTAATCTCTTCCCAGCTGGATATCGGACCACCTATAATTCAATCTGTTTAATTTTTCCAGTGCCTCAGAAACTAAATTTTTAATCCTAATATTGAAGAAAATTGTCAAATTGCTTTGTGAAAACCAATCTGGATTCCATGCACAACACTCATGCCAGAGTGATTTAACAAAAATGATTGAATCTTGGCTATCTTCCATAGACAAAGGGAATCTTGTTGGATGTATGAAGTTAGATTCAGAAAAGCTTTCGATACTGTAAATCATACTATTATACTACAAAAACTCAAACTCTACAAACTCTCTACCAAGGCATACAACTGGACGGAACCTTACCTACAAATCAGAAAACAATTTGTTTCAGTCTAAAATCACATGTCTGATCCTCTTCTTATTCATGCTGGTGTTCCCCCAGGGTCTATCCTTGGACCTCTGTTATTTATTATTTATGTTAATGACTTGCTATTATGTGATCTGACTAGTGTTATATATCTATATGCTGACGATACACAATCTACCACAATGCACGAAGCTTGAAAGAACTGGAAGATGTAATGTATCTGGACAGTGAAGTCATTGAGAGATGGTGTCACGAAAACAAACTGTTTATTCACTTTTCAAAGTCCACTATTATGATCCTCACAACAAAACAAAAATCAAAAAGGTGTGATCTTAATTTAAAGATCACCCTTGATGGTAATGAGCTGGAGAATGTCAAAAAAGAGTCCAGCGGCATAGCTCCAAATATTGATGGAATTGTTCATTTTTTGATACCAGCAAGAGGCTTCGCACACTGAAAGGAGGATACCTTGCCGTTATTTTCTGATATTGTGCCAAGTTGAAAAATGATTCGTTGTCGAGTTATCCCCATTCAAAAGTCGTGGGGGGGGGGATAGTTGATTTTTTCTCTCTCAAAATTATAGGGTTAGGATACGAGATCATTGATGTCTTTGTTAAAAATGAACGAATTCATAAAATTCTTTCTGTACGTTGGTCTGAAATAATAGTTTTACAACGTGATATCAGAAAATGTATTCATGGATAAATGTGACGTCACCTGGGGACCGTATAAAAATTACAAAGCACAGATTTTTAACAGTTGCTAAGGCATCGTTTTGTGCACTGGGATGAGATTATTGTTAAAATTACTGCTACAAGCACAGATTAAACAGGTAATTGATTTCTCATTGCCATGATATCTGAATCATACAAAAAAAAACACAAAAAGACATTCTGCTGTGGAGGCCCAGTCCGGTGGTTCTCGCTTCCCAGACAAGCTTTGCTCTAGAGGTACTCAGACAACTTGGATTCATACCCCATCCAGACAAGTCGGAGTTGTCTCCAGCACAACAACGCAAGTACATCGGAGCAATGTTCGATACGGCGAGAGCGACCGCCCTGCCCCCAGAGAATCGGTGGAACAAGATACAGCTTCAAATCAACGCCCTTTTATCATCACCGTTCCGGTCGTTACAACAGTGGCAGGCTCTTCTCGGCCTTCTAACCTCCGCCCAGGACTTGTCACGGTGTGACAGATTGTATCTTCGTCCACTGCAGTTTCATTTTCAACCTTATCTTCGCTCATTCAGCATCAATCCACAAATACCTGTTCCACATCATCTTCGACAATACCTCCATTGGTGGCAGTCCCACTACAACGTAATGTCAGGAGTATCGCTACATCCATTTCGCCCAGCCCATCACCTCTTCACAGATGCATCGTTGACGGGATGGGGGTTCATATGGGGGATCTACAGGTATCCGGGACATAGTCACAGGAGGAATCCGGTCTCAACATCAATATTCTACAAATGGCCATCCTTCATGCACTGCGTCACTGGCGACATCATCTTCACCTATCATCTGTTCTAGTGGCATGCAACAACAGCACAGTGGTGCATTACATAAACAAACAGGGCGGCACGAAGTCTCATCCTTTCTTCCTGAAGACAGTCGAACTGTTTCAAGAGAGTCAACAGAATCACTGTCATATTTGTGCACATCACATCCCGGGTCAGCTCAATGTGATAGCAGACAGTTTGTCCAGATCGGACCGAATTTTACAGACGGAATGGCGTCTACATCCCGATATCTTCAAACAAATCTCGATCATCTGGGAACAACCGCATCTCGATCTGTTTGCAACAAAACACAACATCCAGCTTCCATTATACGTCAGCCCAATACTCGATCCGCAGGCCTATGCAATCGATGCCCAGTCAATCAGTTGGGACAATCTGATAGCTGATGCGTTCCCGCCACTGGCGCTCATCTAATCAATGCTTCAGAAGATCCAGGAACACGCTTGCATAATCATTCTGATCGTTCCATGGTGGCCTCATTGACCCTGGTTCGCTCACCTGATACACCTATTAACAGACACACCTCGACGCCTACCAGCGTGGTGGTCACTACTCAGCCAGCATCGCCAAGAGTATATCACCAGCGCCCCGAGTGGTTCAGTCTTCACGCGTGCAGGCTATCAGGCAGTCACTTACAGCGGAAGGCTTTTCAAGCGAGGTTGCAGAGGCTATGGTTGGTGCAAACAGGGAATCAACCACACACCTCTACCAATCAAAGTGGAAGTATTTCGTGGTGCGACAGCCGTAACTATGTTCCCTACTATGCCACTATTCCAATAGTTGCTGATTTTCTATATCATCTTCACCATGACAGACGGTTCCAGCCTTCCACTATTGAAGGATACAGATCAGTACTTAGTAAAGTTCTTCATTCAACGGCAGGGATATAAATTGGACAAGACGCCAACATTGCAGCTCTTATTAAAACTTTTGCCTTACAAGCCCGTCGTACTCAACTTTTATCGAAGCAGGACTTTGATGTAGTCCTTAGTGCACTGCTCCGACCGCCTTTTGAACCTTTGGCAGACGCAAGCATTAGAGCGGTCTCGTTCAAGGCAGCTTTCTTCATGGCCTTTGCTCTTACTACAAGGATCTCGGAACTCCATGCTTTAGAAAGAGCGTCTCTAAGATGGACTGATGGTTGGACTCGAATATCGTTCAGAACCATACCAGAGTTTATTGCCTAAAATGAGACTACATGCCCGGGACCTTGCATACAACGCCGATATGAGATCCCGGCACTGACAAATATTTTAGACGAGTCATTAGACCAGGATAGACTTTTATGTCGTCACTACATTCTACGAACGGACCCAAATAGAGGAAGTCGACGGCTGCTATTCCTCTCCCTACAACCTGGAGCTAAATCAGACATTACCAAGAATATGGTGGCTTCCTGGTTAAAGAGACTCATTCATTGGGCTTACACATTGGCTATTGTAACCCCTTTATTGCTGTCTACCGTTTCGTCCCATGAGATTAGAGCCCTCTCTGCGTCATGGCCACTGTGGCGAAACCTTTCCGTCGATGAAATTACCGCCTCGTGTGCTTGGCGTTCCAACTCAACTTTTACTGAACATTATTTACGTGATGTGTCGGTTCAGGCTGAGGGGGTAGCTGCATTAGGACCATTAGTTGCAGCACAACGTGTAATCGTTAGCAGCTCGAAGAAGTGGGGAGCAGCAGTGTCAAGTTCAAAACTTCCCTTACCTCGGTAAGTCATACAACCATGATCATGTACAAGAGGAATGGACTTCGCAGTGATGACAGGGCGTACCTCGCCTTTCCGAGTCAATGGCGTAGATGACGGTACTGCATTCGGATCTTTACCACAAGCCCGCCATGTTACCTCTCCCCTGTGAGATGCCTACATCTTACACTTAAGAAGGGAATTTATCAGGATACTCTCTTTGGACTGGAGGGTGCTTCACACCATGCGAAATGGGATGCCCGGCGTCCCAACCGCCTCCGTTGGGAGTCTGACGTTCATGTAATAAAAGTGAAGCTTTGAGAAGAAAACAGAAAACATTTACAAACAATGTTTGTGTTTTTTTATCAAAGCAAACCTTTTATTACATCAGATGTACCCAACCCATCCTCCCCACATGCTGCGGTCATCAAAGGCACATCTATGACGTCGCTGCAGTAGGGAAAAGAGGAAGACGCATGCGCAAAGTACGCTACCTAGCAGACAGTCAAGGGAGTTCATTTCTATTGCAGAGGGGATCTCCAAAGGAGGGAAATGGCGTTCGTGTAATAAAAGGTTTGCGACCAATCCATGCTCTCCACTGGTGGGATTTCTCTATGTTGCCATCAAGTATTAAAGTCCTGTTTAATCCTGCCTTGTTTCGATTTACTTACCCTCTCTACAAAAAAAAATAAACTGAAATAAAATGAAACAAATGCAGCACTTCTAAAAATCTAACTTACAAATTTGCCAGTAATTCAAGGACCATCCCTTAAGCAAGTCACGTGGTCATTATTTATTAAATTTTCATTAGTTAAGCTTGGAAACTTGCCTTTGTTTTGTTTAACGCACACTGGAAAATGATTTCCCGAGCAAAACAATTATGGAACGGTTCAGTTCAATAATCTTGTACAGCCATCGCTCGATTTCAAAATTGTCAAATCGACAAAATGAGATATTTTTGCATGTTTGCTGAAGTATTATTCTATCGTATTTTCCATCTGATTTTAATAATTTCACATAAGCGGCTATTTTTCCATAAAATGGCAGCACACGAATTACTGTTGACAGAAATTTAACAAATCTGTGCGCAGAAACTATGCCTTATCACGTTTTTAATACATTTTCATTGGTTATTATGGAACGGTCCCTTGATGAGGTCATACTGTATCAATGAATGTATTTTTTTGCATTATCTACTAGGAGTGTTATTGTATGCCAACATACAATAAAAATTAGATCGATACCTTCATTGGTTTTGAAGATATAGGCAATCTCGTACCCCTACCCTCTTTTATTTTATAATTATTTTTACTCCACCCTATAATATTCGAAGAGGGTTAACGACACAGCCAGTGATTTCTCAGCTTGGCACAATATCAGAAAATGATCACATGATGCTTCTCTTTCACTGTACCAAATTTCATGCTGGTATCACAAAATGAACAATTGTTCAGCTATGCCGCTGGACTATACTGGGCCTTACTGTTGATCATAGCCTGAGCTGGAATGACCACACTGATTTATATGTTTGTCAAAAACTTTCTTCCAAAATAGGAATACTATATAGACACAGACACCTACTCAACAAAGAAGCAAAAATCACCTACTACAATGCGTACATTCTCCCACACATAGACTATTGCCTCACAATTTGGGGCAATGCATCCACTACACAGACTGACAGAATTTACAAAATTCTAAAAAGAGCAGCCAGAATCATTTTAAATGCAGATTACTCAACCCCAACAAAAATACTTTTTAAAGAACTTGGATGGCTAACCATACAAGAACGGATAACATATCAGAAGGCTATTTTTATGTTCAAAATCATCAACCACTTATGTCCCCCTTACCTCAACTCTCTCTTTAAATATGTTAATGAAATTACTGCACACACTCTAAGATCAACCGAAGACAACTGTATCTTCCAAAACCCAGAACAAACTATCTAAAACAAAGCCTGAGTTTTTCTGGAGCAATGCTTTGGAACTCCCTTTGCAGTAACCTCAAAGAAGCCCCATCTCTCAATGCCTTCAAGTCCAGACTTCTAAAATCCCTATGCCCTAGCACATGATATTATGTACTATTTTTATGTCAAGACATTTACATGTAATATACTCTGCAGTGTTTCGTGATTGTATATATTGTACAACAGTTTTTGCAACTGACAGAGTAACCCTCATTAAATAAAGATATATATATATAAGCACGTCTAATTAGAATTTTGAATTCATTTTTTCACCAAACGTGAGACAAAATAATGAATATTTGAATGAAGAAATAAAAAAAAAAAAACCAGGTTTGACCATCTAATGGGATAGCTATCCTTAATTTTTAGTGGCCAGATGTCATAAATGTTCCCCACCTCTTACATTAAATATAATTCCCCACATTACCTGTGCTGATAGGAGTTTCATCCAAACGTGTGCGTACCTCAGGGTATCTGCGCTTTACTACTTATGATGTCAGAGATGACATCAGTCATGAGGAAATCGCTTGATTCTTATTCTATACCTTGAGAGCTTCAATCCAATACCCTGCGTGCTACTCTTGGATCAGATATCCCTAGTTCGCCTAACCACCAGCCTCTAAATGCCACCTTTCTTCACTACTTCTAGACTTCACATGCGTACATCACTTCCAGTAAAAACCACCCCAGGCGTTGTCTACCCCATGAGAGCTCTCCACCCTGCTCGACCCATTTGGACCATGTATGGCCAAATTACATGCCAAACCCTTCACAAGTTTCCCTGTTGAAGTTCGCATGTGCATGATGACATCACCAGGGTCTACATGTAGGATCAAGCAATGGTCCTAAGACCCCTACAGAATCAGCCCGATTGATAGCATCCCCAAACCCTATAGTTTGCTCCACAATAACATGGAGATTCATGGGTGTAATGTCCTTTTTTGGAGACATGTGCTGTGTAAAGTACTGCATGTAAAGCCTGTTTTCCAACATTTTTTGGCACTTTTTTTCTGTCCATTTTTTCTGGATTTTCCGGCAGTCTTAGTTTTGCATCCACTCATTGGTAATGTGACCTAGAGCCAGTGTAAAGTTGGTTTCCGCATTTTTGGTTTTCCCAGAACCATATATTTGCATCCACCTGCCAGTCTCCTGACCAGAAGTTATCTCGCACCACCCTCATGACCAGTAGTGGCCAGGGCAACCCAAGATCACCAAGATCAAAGGTCAAGGTTCAAAGGTCAGGGTCAACAGTAAAAGGTGAAAGTTAAACCTTCACCCCATTCCTTCCATCACCAGATTCCTTCACTAGAACTGAAATCGGCAGATATTTCCACATTATATACTACGTCTCAGGGACCAAAATAATATCTCAGGGTCCGAGATAATTCTGAAGAAAAAAAAAAAATCCCATGTCCCTTCTATGCTTCCGTACATTTCACCTTTAATCTGGAGAACTGCAATGATATGTTTGTGGTCTATATGCACGGATCCGTGCATGATCACATATATCATTGCTGACTATGATGTCAAACTTCACATTTTGATATCAGCTTACAACACCTTTCATTTATTCCACAGAGAATAAAATAAAACATTTCCATGTTTATGACAGGCTTTAGCACGGACAATATGCCAATAAAACTGAGCAGGAACCAACATGCAATTACAATAGAGAATTGCTTACCGATCAATGGAAATAAAAGCCGCGCTCTGGGCTGTAACTTGATATCAATGGGAAAGTGCTATGCTGTAGATAGGATCAAGCTTGCTAGGAGGTAGAGCAGGATATAGTAATATAAATCCTCTCAATTTAGAAAGAAGGAGAGGAGTAAAATTACAGTAATTTCAGTTATCTAATATTATAGGAAATGAATTCATGGATTCCATTACAATACATAATGAACCTTTCTAAATCGAACAAATGTTTGGACCAAAATATTCTGTGAGCATAGACAGGTACATATAACACAAGAAGGTTTCAATATAAACTGAAGGAAGAACTTTTTCAATAATATTTGAACTTAAAATGTCTAAGGTGAGAATTACAACGCATATAAGGGAAGTGGGAAGAGGTGCTGACATACTGACAGAGCCACATGACTTCACAGTAGTCTTTTGGTTAACCTATTCTAAACTACATGTACATAGAATCTAACGATTCGTGATATGTGTTGTAGCTCAGGTACGCCTTTATTGTACCTGTTCATTTGGCAACTTGGATGACATGACCACACGGCCCCTAGCACCGGCATAAGAGGTACCAGATACAAATCTAGAGAGCTATGATGGAACTGCTCTGACAACTCTTATATTGGTAATTGGTGAGCTGTGTCCCAGTGTGACATCTCGTACACTGGGGACTGGTAAGCTGTGTCGTCATCAGATGAAAATGACGGCATTTAACACAAAAGACTAGTCTGTAAGGCCCGATGTCGACCCAGCATCAACTTCCCACAATGCCAATATATATCAAAGACCAAAAAGTATGTACAGGGGGTGGGCCTCGGAGACGAAACATCCACCAGCAGAATCTTGCCATATACAGGTAAAAATTATGCGTATAAGGGAAGTGGGAAGACGTGCCGACATACTGACAGAGCCACATGACAGTATACAGAAAACGCAGCTTTAGAAGCTCTCTGATTGGTTATGTTGACCACCAGAATTTCGAACAACTCAATCAAATTGTCATTTTTCTGGAAGACATCCCACAGAGAGAGCTAAGGTTTAACATCACATTCAGCAATATTTCAGCTTTTTAGTGACGATGGAAGACATCCCAGAGAGAGAACTGAAGTTTAACATCGCATTCAGCAATATTTCAGCTGTATAGTGATGATCGAAGACATCCCATAGAGAGAGCTGAAGTTTAACGTCGCATTCAGCAATATTTCCGCTGTATAGTGACGATGGAAGACATCCCAGAGAGAGAGCTGAAGTTTAACGTCGCATTCAGCAATATTTCAGCTGTATAGTGATGATGGAAGACATCCCAGAGAGAGAGATGAAGTTTAACGTCACATTCAGCAATATTTCAGCTGTATAGTGACGATGGAAGACATCCCATAGAGAGTGCTGAAGTTTAACGTCACATTCAGCAATATTTCAGCTATATAGTGACAATGGAAGACATCTCATAGAGAGAGCTGAAGTTTACCTTCACATTCAGCAATATTTCAGCTATATAGTGACACTGGAAGACATCCTAGACAGAGAGCTAAGGTTTAACGTCGCATTCAGCAATACACATTTTGCCAAATTTGGACAATCTACATCCCTGTTTTTCCTATATCTCCCATTTTAAATTTTCAAATTTTTGCCTGTTCAAATTTGAAATTGCCTGGTGTCTGGCTATCACCGTGGTAGGCATCCCTTCTTTCACCCCAACTACAGTTCACAATTACCAAACAGCCATCTAACTTCCCATGTAATTCTATACTTCAAACGCTAAATGTCACTTTTTAATGCTGCCTACTTCCATGGGTTAATTCCACCTGGTACTTCAAGATTTAATGACATCCCTAAGTCCATACTCTGTATATGAGCTTAACTACCCTAGTATATAATATATATAAATGTATCTAGCCTATTTAAATTCCTACGAAGTAGGCTACAGATCGCAAATTGTCCGGTAATGAGTGAGTCAGTCAGTCCATCCGAATCCTTTTGTCGGCAAAATAAGGAGAACCGTTGACATTATAACCTTGATTTAATATAATAGATTTAAAATATTTAAGATATCTAAAGCTTGTAAAATGATAACTGTACATGTGTGCAGATTTCTCTTCAGAATCAGGACTGAAAAAATATCAGCAAAGGTCATTTTCTTAGTTATATATATCAAACATAAGTGAGTGATTGAGTTGGGCTTTACCCTTTCACTGATCATTCCCTGTCTAAGTATATACACCTAACCTTTATGAAGCCAAACCCAGAGGTGGATTGATGAAAGGGTCAATGCTGCTTGCAAGCTTTTTTCCATTATATCACGACAGTGGATGAGGGGGAGGGGCGAGGTTGAAAAAATCAATTTGAAATTCTAATTCTAAATAGTGTAATTTTAGATTTGAAATTATTTTTCTGGGGTCTCTGTCTTGGCCACTATTAAAGAGAGGTGTGAAAATATAATGGATTATGGTGCTCCCTGCTGAATGCTGCTGAATCTGTTGATCGGTTGTGTATTGCAGAGGCAATTGGTTAACCTGAACAGGAAACCGCTTCATCGCGTATGACTTGCTCACAATGCGTGGACCAACAGATTAATAAAACATGATCTATCTATCCAGTTTCCAGCCATATATTCTATATTTCTAAATACAAACACTTTTTCCCTGTACCAAAGCTATTTATCTCAAACATATATTGACCTGAATTTTCGATAGACCATGACTTCTATAGACAATAATTTTTTAAGTTAAAAAATTAATATGCAGACCATTTTCAGTTAATTTTTGTCCCTAATTCAGTTAGCCATTCAAAATAATAAACTTTCTAATCATCAAAGCTGCTTGAAGTGGACTTTATTGTCTCGTGTTTGTTTTTCTTTGACAAGGTGCTTGGACAAAGTGCTTCAGGAAGATTACGGGAAGTTCCCCAACTTTCACCACATTTTTTTTTGTCAACACTCACATGATCACTATCCCCACATATCAAGCCAATATTCGAAACCCTTGCTTCTATGATACTGGTGTGATCAGAAATCTGCATATGCATATATCGGTACATCCAGGTTTTGGGGAATGCGCTGCTTTGCCTAAGGGGTCCGAAATATGCAGACTTTACCCTTGGTACCCCAAATGGCAAATACAAGCAACATGGGTTTAGTTCCAGAAATCAATTAGCACTTTCATGTGATCACTGTGTATTGAGGCAGTGATTTATGCAGCTGTTGGGTAGTGAGTGTACAGGTATGAAACCAGCGTGTCAAACAAGTTCCAGTTGTTTTCGATACACTATAATCGGATTTAAACACTATTTTGAAAATACACATGTATACCCAACTATAAAGTTTGATACTAATACTTCTCAATACTTGACTAAGACGTCCATTTGAAAAAAAATATATTTGAGCATAAAATCTGAGCATCAACTGCAAAAATCGAAGCTATCTACCTTTTGTTTGATTTCTCATCTTTTTTTTTCACCAAATTTAAATGTACATGAGATTGGTTTATTTCTCAAAATGTATTTATCCTAGAGACTTGAAATTTGGTATGCTTGTTTGATACACTATGTACTCCTGACCCTTGTCTCACAATTTTGATAAATATACTAGTTGTTCGATAATGAGAAAAATAACGAGAGCAAAATTGATCATACCGAAATATGGATAGTAATTTCTGCTAACTGGCCGCTAGATGGCGCCGCGGTATATTACTGCACGCTTGGCTGAACACAGGTGCCAGCCGTCTTTTGACTGCCGCTTAAACGGTGTATGACCAACAGTGTTTTGAGCCCGACTCAAGATTACCCAGCATGGGGTCGATTGGGGTCTCCAACTTACTCGTTAATAGTACAATCAACTCCCAATGTATTATCTTTAAATATATTTAACTGTGATAGAATATCTGATCTTATAGGCAAGCCTGTTACATACACACACAAGGCATAAGTGGGAGCAGATATTGAACATTGAATGTAAGCAATAAAACTTAGGTGAAAGCATTTCACAAAATATGCACTTCACAAACCGATGAATATTAATAATATATTTGTTAAAGCGAAATGTAACATTTGTTGTATTAAACATGTATTCTTACAGATTATTGGGGCATTTCGACCTACCAGTTATAGTACAATGCTTGTGAACAT
This sequence comes from Hanleya hanleyi, assembly GCA_036873755.1. NCBI lineage: Eukaryota > Metazoa > Mollusca > Polyplacophora > Lepidopleurida > Hanleyidae > Hanleya > Hanleya hanleyi. Next base: position 15,685 of record JAVTVY010040175.1, read on the forward strand.
ATTCAAGAAAAGTTGTATCGATACCGTGTGAATTTCAATGAATAACACTTCCATGTTCCAGTTTCAGTATTACGTCAACAAACATAAATCACAGCATTCTAATCATGGAAGAGGAGTTCACGCATTGTATTTGGCAACAAATGCTCATATAAAGTCTATTACAGTCTACGTTTTCAGGGTGGAATAACGGTGTAAAGAAGCTGAGCGATATTGTTTTTGGTGTTGATCACATAATCATATTATGAAAATCAACCTGCTGGATGTTCCTGTCCATACCGTTTTCGAAGGCGCAATAATGACAAGAACCCAAGCTACAATATGATAGAAGAGCTTTCGATTCTATTGTTCGACTTCCTCCTTTGCCAACATAATGTTGACGACTTTCTGAGTAAAACAAAACTCTAATGATTATCTATTCTACGGCAAACGTTAAGACGGAAATGTGACAATACATTAAGTGTTGATTATCGGGAGCATCAGAGAGACAGCCCATGAAACCTTCGCCTCGTGCAATACACAATTGTGATCCATGTTTAATCGGCCCAGCAGGTATCGTCACCTGTGACCAGGTCTCAGCGTTAATAGAGACGGACCGGCCCCCACTTAATTACTCCAGCTGAACGCCTTACAGTGTCTTTCTCTAAAAATTCTCAAATTATAAATTGAAATGGAAGCAAGAAGATATGTAATAATTAGATCAAACACAGGAAGGAAGCAATCAGAGATTGCTCAATTGTATGCCCCCCTTCCACTTTAATCCGACACTGCCCCGCCATTGTTCTGTTCTTTATTGGTTGGTGGAGGCCTAATTTGGATAATTATAAAAATTCTGTTTCAGTCACTTTTTTGCCATGCCTCACATAATACATATTCCAAGTATCAAGCAACAAGTGATAATACGATGCTTCGATGCAAGATGGTCGCCAGGGCTTTCGCCAAATCCGAAAATGTGACCTGGTCATGAGACCTACATTCCTTGAGAGTATATTGTGATGAAATTATGAATTTTGCACCCAATTCACTGTTTTGGAGGCAATTTCATACTTCAGGACCTATGTTGTTTGCTTTGGAATGTAGAATAACATATAATATAGCCATTTTCCTGGTTCAAATCGGTTATGGACTGAGATCCAGCTTGGAAAAATAAATATATCCCATTCACTTAGGTTTAAACAAAGGGCCATAACTCTTGACAATATAACCGAAAACAGAGAACTTCACGCTGCACATCTATGGGTCACTGACCACATATCATGCAAATTTCGTACTTGTTCATACAATACCCTTACTGTCCAGAAGTGTCTTTGAAGTAACTTTGAAGTAACTTTGAAGTGTGGCCATATTTCAACCTTGAAGTGCAAGGCTCAGAGTCAGAAGTGTGCTTGCAGTGTGGGTATTGTTTTGTAGCAATGCCATATAAGGGCATTGAAGTCACAATGAAGTCACAATGAAGTCACTTAGAAGTGTGCCTCAAATATTTTAATTAGGTACTGCAAAGGCACTTCATAGACATTTCCACAGAAGGGTAACCTTCATAGGCACTTCTGAAGTGCTCTTGAAGTACCTAATTAGAATATTTGAGGCACTTCAATGTCCTTATATGGCAAGTCACTTCATCCACTCTTCTACAGAAGGATACCTTTCATATGCACTTCTGAAGTGCTCTTGAAGTACCTTATTAGTATCATACTCATAGCAAATCCGTGTGATGAAAAGGTATGTAAAGCCACGAGATATTTACTTTCCCAGAAAAGAATACACAAATATATATTTGAGCACAGAAAGTTTTATTCAGAGAAAATACAGAGTGAGACAGAACAGTACATCATAAAATATTTACAATAAACCGCTAGCACAAATCCTTGAGACAAAATACAGCACAGTTCTTTTTTTTTTGTATGCATTTACATGCAGTCTTTGGTATGAGAATTTATTGCAGTATTATTATTCAAGGGTGACCGTGTTCTTTTCCAACTTGAACTTGAAGCAGCAGATCTTTCGAAGGATAGTTTACT
>JAVTVY010040176.1:0-18289 GCA_036873755.1 Hanleya hanleyi
CCTTTCCTCACTCGACTTGAATCTCCTAATGAACACCTGCACTTGACACATGTACATTTCACAAAACCGTTCTAAAACGTGTAATAATTGCACGGTTGGGCTCGAGGTCATTGACACAAGTGCTATAGAATTTACATTATATGTCTATTTTGAGTTGAGTGTTAATAGTGTAGTGTGAATAAAGTATTTTGATGATGGACGAGAATGTTCTTGATGGACTGCTACTGTGTGTCGAATCTAAAGATTGTATTCAGTTTTTTTTTATTATTCTCAACTCGCAATTCGTTCTTTAGATTTATTTGCTGAAAATATTGAACTGCATGCCCAGTTGCGTCTTCGAAACATGACTGAAATAAATTAATTCACTTTAACACTATCTGGCCTGGGCTTTTTGGGACCTGTTCAGGCCTGGGGGGCCATTTCGCCCCCCCCCCGCCTCCCCCCAATTGGTTTTTTATCCCTTCAGCCAGGGGACCGACACTTACCACACTATACCCTTGGGTCAAGCGCTACCAGAAAATGTTATAGACACATTGATGACGTCACGGTGACGTCATTTTCAAGAAAGGCATTTTTGTTCGATTTTTTGAATTTATTATTTATTAAATTTTCCCGCAAAAACTGTATGATAAATTAGTAAATATGAAACTCATGTGAATTAAAATAGTTTCATCCGTTTTTCCTCGTGGAAAAGTAGAAATTTTGAAGAAAAATGACGAAAACATCACTTTTCCAATATCCCACGTGGCCGCCATCTTAAATTTACCCATGATCCTCTGTACGGGAGTGATGCAGACAAGCTCAAACTGACCCCAATATGATAAACCAAAGGGTCACGGAGTGTCAGCTCTCAATTTTTTGCCGTTTCAGAGATACGGCAGAAAGTTCAGTAGGGGGACCCATAATGGCCCGCCAAGACCTGGTAGGGTTAATGAATTCTTTTCTCTTCCATGATAATAGTATATACATTTCGGAATCCAATGCATACTGAAAAGCAAGGACAATTCAGCGGTCGATTAACTCAGTTCATCCTTACTAAAATTTCCAGGATGAAACTGTAAAGATCAAATTCAATGGTAATCAATACCGATTACAAAGAAAATCTATTGCGATACAGGCGAAGATTTGCATTTTCTAGAGTGAAAAACACAGCTCTTCTCGAGGACGGTGTCGTTCCATTGTATATATCTGTGTGGCTCCCATCAATGACGGATGCCAATCAGATCCTGCGAACAGTGGGGATGCTGAAGTGTTCAATAAAAACGATTTCAAAATACAGTTGCGTAAGAAACGACGAGATTCGTACAATCGCTGATAGTGATAGCTTTTCCCTTTGCCATTTTTCAGATATTAAACACACTATCAGCATGTTAAGCATAAAGCTATACACCCGACGCTCTGCTAGGGAAATGCCGACGAAATTCGATGTACCACCATAGGCTACATATTTAGGCACAAGGACATGAACGTCTTGTAACACCTGGAGCTATTCACCGCTTCTCTCTTTCAATAAGCAGCCAGAGGATGCTCGGTCCCCCGCCGAAATGGCAGTGATAGTTTTGAGAGTGTTGTTGGTCTCAGGGTATATACATGAGGGAGGCAACTGCTACATCATAGGTGCAGGAAGGCTTCCCCAGGTTTGTTATCGACTTAACGGCTGACCGTTTCTGTTGTAATATAGTTTCTAATGTGTGAAGCATGGAAATTATGAGAATTCTATTATTATATCATTGTTTCAAGCTCCAGCTGCAATATTAATGCTGTTTATTCATCATTAATTTATCTGTCAACAAATGTGTCTCTCAAGACGCGATGAGTATCTGAAAGAAACCTCTGAAAATGTTCCAGATCATGGCAAAGAGACTAGAATCAAACATGTTTTCGGGTGGGAGAGTGGCGGGGATGTGCAGAGCATGCCCCCGGTCCCTCCTAGCGCGACGCGCTATTGGCGTGTATTACTGTGATGGTATTTAAAATATCTGGCCTTTCCCCCTTGGTTAAAACTCATCTTCCCTTACCTATCATCTCGTAGCTTCTGCAAGGCATGTTTGCAGAGAGGCTTTGATTGTTTTCGCTTCATGAAATTTCTGGCTGGTGGCTTCCTCCTTCCTTATATGGTGTTGCAAGCCGCTGAATGATAACCTCTAAAATTTAAAATGTGGCGCCACCTGTAGGCGCAAGTGGGCGAGATGCAACCCCAAGCGACATCTCATGGCATATAATCTGCAAACCAAATTTGAGAGGAATCTGAAGGCGTCCTCAAGTTATTGCTCGGAAACCAAATTTAGATTTTGCCACCAGGTGGCGCCACCTATAGGCACATGTAAGCATAATGCAATCACAAACATCATCTCCTGGTTTGGTATATGTATACCAAATTTGAGACGAATCCGATGAGCAGTCCTCAAGTTATTGCCAAGAAAGACATTTCGGATTTTCCTACCAGGTGACGCGACCTGTAGGCAGAAAAAGGCGAAACACAACGCCAAGGGACATCTCATGGGATGGTATCTGCATACCAAATTTGGGATAAATCTGAGGGTCCCCAAGTTATCGCTCGGAAACCAGATTTAGATTTTTCCACCACGTGGCACCACCTGTACGCGCAAGTGAGCGAAACACAATCTCAAGCGACATCTTATGTTTGACCAAATTTGAGAAGAATTAGATGAGCAGTTCTTAAGTTATTACCCAGAAACAAATTTGAATTTTGCCACCAGGTGGCGGCACGTGTATGTGCAAGTGAGCGAAGTGCAATCCCAAACATCATCTGCTGGCATTGTACATGCATGCCAAGTTTGAGAAAATCCGATGAGCAGTTCTCAAGTTATTGCCCGGAAACAAATTTCGGCGTCACCTGTGAACAGAAGTGGGTGAAACGCAATCCCAAGCAACATATCATGGCAAGTTATATGCATACCAAATCTGTGAAGAATCCGATGGACATTTCTCAAGTTCTTACCCAGAAAGGTAGGGTATTTCGGAGGAATCCCACTTAGAGCGTTTCAAAGTTATCGCTTGCAGCACGGAAGAACGGAATGAACCTTCGTGATGACACCTGCAGACAGATCTTGCTGAAATGCAATATCAATCAACATCTTGTTGCGAGGAATACATATGCCGAATTTCGAAGGAATGTTGTTTCGTGTTGGCTTTCAGCAAGATGGCGCCACTGCTTTAAAATGTCTCGCTTCTTTGTGAGTGTGGATGTCGGTTCAAATTCTTCGCAAGCGAGAACTTCCAAACGCTTCGTGCGATTCCTCCGAAATTTGGCATATGCATTCCTTGCGACAAGACGTCGGTTGGTATTGTGTTTCAGCAAGATTCGCTTGAAGGTGGTGCCACTGGGTCTTCTTTCAATCTTCTGTGCATGTCCGTTCGTGTCCGTTGATATCCGTTCAAATTCATCGCAAGCGATATTACTTCCATACACTTTGTTCAATTCCTCTGAAATTTGGCATCTGACTTCCTTGCAAAAATACGTCGATTAGTATTGCGTTTCAGCCAGATGTGCCTGAAGGTGACACAACTTCGTTCCATCCTTCTGTTGATATGCATGCGAATTCTCACAAGCAATAACTTCGGAACGCGTCGTCGGATTCCTCCGAAATTCTGCATATGCATTCCTTGCGACAAGATGTTGAATGATATTGCATTTCAGCAACTGACGGAAATGCTTGGGTACGGTATTATGATTCATTGGTGAATGTCGAAGCTTACACAAATTTCACGCCAATAGTACTTTTAAACAATAGTACTTGCTGGTCCAACTTGATGGTCACTCGAAGGGTATCGCGTGTGGTAGAACACGCAACCTGAATTGAACAGAATGACAGAGAATCCACGGAAAATCGTGTTGCAAGTCTTTCTCAACGAAAATGTCAATATGAATATACAATGTTATGATGTAGTTTTATTTATCACAGCCATGGAATTGTATTACGTGACAAATGTAACAATCTCTCCATGTATTTCTATATTGTACCGGATTTCATGTATGGGCTTGAATCAGATCTCAGATGCCTAACACATCACACAGTTATTGAAAAATTGAAGTCGAATACCACCTCTATCAATTGATTGATTTTGCCTCATTTCTTCCCTTGAGAATTATTTTATTATCTCTCTGAAAGCGTTATGCATTATATAGCTAATAAGTGCTTACTTTTACAGAAGACATAGCATCTGTAGGAGTGACAGCATGAATGCATAAGTCTCGTCTGTATGTTTTCTATGAACTGAATTACAGGGTTATTATAATGGTCGACAGCACTGTGCTTAGGCGAGGGAACTATTCTTAGTATGGTCTTTACCGGTAATGGACTGATCTGTTTGGGAGGGTATTAAAGACGAAGTAATAAAACCAGGTTCTAGAGCTCTAACAAGTGACTGTCGATCATCGATCATTGTTTGAAAACGACCGTAGGATCTTCCACCAAACGTCCATTTATTTTGTATGAAAAAGTTCTAATCAATATTGGATGTTCACCTAACTGAATCTAGTTTCTTACACATGCAAAAAAAAATGTATTCTGGGAGATGGTGGATATGAGTCTCATTTGTATGTTTTTTCTATGAAATTGAATCTTCTCTGCCGTGAAATTTGGAAAGACAGGAGAGTGATATCATGTTTACATTATAGACTGCATTGGCATCTTAGGTATTACGGAACTAATACATAGTAGGTGACCGTATTCCAAAGTTACTTAAAGAGGTATTAGCATGAGCTGACTCGAGCTGACTGAAGAAAAGGATATTGCGACACTAATCCTCAGGACATTCTTAGCCATCACACCAGCATAATTACAACGCATATAAGTGAAGTGGGAAGAGGTGCCGACATACTGACAGAGCCACATGACTTCTGGTTAACCTATTCTAAAGCAAAAACCAAGAATCTAACAATTCGTGATATGTGTTGTATCTCAAGTACGCTTTTATTGCACCTGTTCATGTGGCAACTTGGATGACATGACCACACGGCCCCTAGCACCGGCATAAGCGGTATTAGATACAAATCTAGAGAGCTATGATGGAAATGCGCTGACAACTCGTATATTGGTAATTGGAGAGCTGTGTCGCTGTGACAACTCGTGCACTGGGGGTTGGTGAGCTAGCTGTATCGTCGTCAGATGAAAAATGACGGCATTTGACACAAAAGACTACTTTGTAAGGCCCGATGTCGACCCAGCATCAACTTCCCACAATGCCAACATATATCAAAGACCAAAAGGTCTGTACAGGGGGCGGACCTCAGAGACGGAACGTCCACCAGCAGAATCTTGCCATATACAGGAAAAAATTACAACGCATATAAGAGAAGTGGGAAGAGGTGCCGATATACTGACAGAGTCACATGACTTCACAGTATAATCTTCTGGTTAACCGATTCTAAAGCACATACTATGACTCCAACGATTCGTGATATGTGTTGTATCTCAGGTACGCTTTCATTGTACCTGTTCATGTGGCAACTTGGATGACACGACCACACGGCCCCTAGCACCGGCATAAGCGGTATTAGATACAAATCTAGAGAGCTATGATGCAAATGCCCTGACAACTCGTATATTGGTAATCGGAGAGCTGTGTCTCTGTGACAACCCGTACACTGGAGATTGGTGAGCTGTATTGAAAAAAAAATCAATTATTTGTGCGAAACAGTTTACGGACAGATGCTGATGTCGGTTCTCACATGATAGTGGGATACCCATCAATAAATTTTGTAAACCTGGTACACAGGCGCTTGTAATTACAACCTCGTGGAACCATTTTCTGCAATATGGATAATGCATTTTGCCCGATACAATGAAATCTATTTGTCTCATACAATTAGTCTATTCTCTTATCCTATTTACAAATAATTACCAGGAAATACAGTCTTTACATGACTGACATTTACTTCCTTTACCAAAGTACACGTAAAAATATTGTGCTCGAGCACGAAACCATATTCATTCTCTTAGATATAATTTCGGTGTTAAAGCTGAAAATATTGTATGATTACTGTGATATGGAAATGTCAACAGTATAATATATAGTATCGATCGTATCAGATCTCTAATCTATTTGTACATGGTGTAATGAGTATCCCCGTACCGCTATGTTGGATTTACGGTATTGACCTCAAAGCTGTAGCATTCCAGATCCTGTGATAATTTGGAATAGAAATGGGCTATTTAACCTAAATTGATCCGTATTGTACCGGCCTTGAACATCAGTCTTTGAAATTTATTGCAGTTTTATTTTCTTGGAATCCGTCTGTAACAAGAGAAACACGAATCAATTTATCTGCGGATTTAATACCTTTTCGACACTGGGTTTGTCGATCTCGAGTTGCCAATAAACCCCGACTTCTAGGAATTATATCAGGCGAATTCGATTTTCTGTTTTGGGTCAAGTCGTCGAGGACCAGAATGCTTTTAGATACAAGGTACCAATTCACAAGTGGGATGAGCCAATAAATCAGCAGTTTTGTTGTCATACGCTTAATCACTTATCTCGCAAATGCCGAAGACTGGAATTCCGATTCATGAGGAAATATTACCATGCTTTGGGATTTCAAAGCCTGACCGCAGAGAGTTCGAAGCTGAAAACTCTCAAAAACAGCTATATAGTACTATCGAATGCTGCAGGGATCTATGGTGAACAAATCAAAATCTCTACATTGTCGTTGAGGTAACGTGGAAATTATAAATAACAATATAACAATAAACAAAAACAAATATTCCCTCCCCAAATAAAGGCGCAGTTGAGACAATGAAATGCAAATAAAATATCAGAAGTATAGTGTGTATAATATATTTGCGATGCTGTCGCTCTATGTGAAGCCATTTATTGAATGCCACATTGCCAATAAAAATATTACAGCATCATTCATGAGCTCTACGATCGTGTCAGGTCCGATATTCAGTAAGTAAATGTCTCCAAGAAAGACTTATGTGTCCTTAATTGAGAGATTTTATGCAAACGACACTATTAGCACCAACATCTAAGCGGGCATAAAATAAATCAAATATGAATGCGCACAAATGTGCACTAGAACAGGAAACTGCTTCCTTCATCCCCTTCCTCCGCAGTCTCTCGTCAGTTTTGCGCATAATGAGAAATGTTCAAAACAATATTACACGGGAATATCAAAACGTGTTACAGCTTCTGTGTGGCGTCGGACACATTGCCCATAATACTGTTTCCCTAACCCCATGATCATTCGTTTCCCCCAGTAAGCTATTTGGTTATAAGACCTTCTTAGGAATGCCTTTCGTGATAAACGACAAGGAGGTTAGTCTTTAAATTTTTCTGATTTGTTAATGGCGAACCTTCCATCGATGGACTTGTAGGAGGCATTGGATTCTGCATTTAATTGACCGGCATGTGACATACATATCACTAGTAGCATTTTTTTGACCATGTAAATAATGTCAAAGAACAATATTGTAGAGATTTGTTCGACGAGGCTGTCATATCAAAACAAACATTGTTGGCAAAATGAGTTTAATGTGCAGGAAATGTGGCGAAAGGTTTCGTAGATTGCGTCTATTTCCTCTTAAAGTTCGGTTCATACTCAAAAGCGGAAACCTTAACGCACCGGATTATCACAGTTAAATGGATTATATTTTTACCAGGAGATATAGGAGGGATTGCAAACCCTAGAAGATCAGTTTCTTTAACTTATCATTCGAAGTTGTCTTACCGGATGGGCTTGTCCCGATGATGCCATAATGAGCAAAGGAGATAAAGGGCCTGGTAATGCAAATCGGGAGGAAATAAAATAATGTTTATTTGGGGCAAGTACACAACCTGAATCTGATTGACAGCTCGGACGACACAAAATAATATATAATGAACCGGGTTTAATTGATAACATAAAATGTATGTTTATGATATCCTGTGATTGTGGTATATGACAAAGTAGAAAATAATTGTAAAACGATTTAAGTATTACCAGCGTCAACTACGACAACCATTTGGCGTCATGTTTTCCACCCGTAAGTATGAACCGGGCTTTACCCAAGGCCAGAGACCGCATATACACCATTTAGTGCAAATTTTTAAATAAACAGTAACCAAAGCGATTCTGTGAAGTATTGTCTGCACCTTGGTCAGTATCGACAGTTTCTCTCTTGCCAGGAACTAGCTTATTTTGATATTTACACTATATACATTATATGTCTGTGGTAATTGTATCGTGTAAATAAGGTTTATTGATGCTCCATTATTGATGGACGAAGACAGTCTACTGTGTGTCGAATCTAAAGATTGTATCAGGATTTGCTATTATCCTCCACAACTAGCAATTGATTACTTCTTTTGGTTTCATTTGGTAGCATTATTGAAATGCATGCCCAGTTGCGTCTTCGAAACATGACCGGAATGAGTTACCTCGTTTTAATGAGTTCTTCTCCCTTCAATGATACTTGTATATACATTTTGGAAATCAATTCATACTGGAATTGTAGCGGTAAGTTAGCTCAATTCATCAGTACTAAAATTTCCTGCAGAGACACCTTGCGAATGAATGCCAGTTACAAAGGAAATCTATTATCAGGCCAAGCTTTGTATTTTCTAAAGACAGAAAAAACACAGCTGTTATCGAGAACAGAGTTAATCGTTCCGTTGTGTAAGTCTGAGTGACTCCCATCAATGATGGACACAAATCAGATCCTGGGTGAAGTTCACTGTACAGTTGTGTAAGACACGAGAGATATGTTTAGCCCACTGTTAGTGATTTTTCAGATATCGCCATTCTATTTGCCATCTATACGAGGTTACGGTGACATGATAAGATAATGTCCTACAACCCCGGAAATACAGACTCAGACCGGATTTCATCTCACTGAAATCGTGAATACAAGCGTCTAGTCCGTCATTCATAATTCAGCCGTCGTCCATTAAAGAATATCCCCGTCCATAATCCAAAGACCTATTCCATATCCATATAACAGTATTAGCACCAAATTCAAAAAGACAATCATAGTATACGTAAACATAGGCTAGTTTCCTGCAAGAGAGAAGCGGTCAACAGTTTTCAATGACATCATGATGTTCCAAAAAGATAAAATCCGTATCGCTGATCAGTATTCTTAATCCATAATAATCGTCGTAAAGTCGTCATCTAGAGAATGATGTATGTCAGTCACGCTTTGATTGTGACTGTTCATATGAGTACCATGAGGATCTTGAAGTACATGGGTTCATACGGCCCCTAGCCCCGGGTTAAGCGGAATTAGACACAAGTTACGAAACGTAACGCCATAGATCTTGTATGCTACGTTCGTATTTTGCTATCAGCATGCGATATGTATCGCCAAATTTTAGAAACTTTGAGTGGAGGCACTTGGTGGAATAGCCCTGTTTTATAAGTTTCTGCAACAATGTTTTGTGACGTTGATTAAAATCGTCACATTTAACACAGGATATAGCAAATGCTACTAGGCGAGATATGTATACGGCATATGCAGGTCCCACTGGAATATTACTGTCCAGAAAGGGATAGTTTACGATGTCGAAATTGTAATCATCTCTTTTGTCATAAAGTCGACGAGAGAGAATGCCCGCTTCATGTTTATAGAGATATAGATCTAAATATGATGTGCCTGTAGGGCTATCTGTAGTTTCCTTCAAATCCAGTGAAGGTGGATATATATCCTTCACTGCGTCATTTATATAGCGATTATCCACAGCGTCTATATAGCGCTTGGTGAATGAGAAGGAACGGGCTTTGAATGAATCGGTTTTTGAAAGCGCCTGCATATAGTCATATTCCCAAGAGAACAGACACAGGTCAACCAACAGGGGTGCACAATTATTACCCATTGGAATACCTATATGTTGCGATATATTGTGTTGCCGAATTTCACATAGATATTTTTATGAGAAATTCTAGCAACTCTATAAAAAAAGAAACATCCCATGAATGATATATCGTTCATCACATTAATATATCTACGATCAGTTTTCTTGAACACAGATACTAATAATGAACTTAGACGGTCGAATTAAGCCGATATCATGGAGAACTATTAAAATTTTTTCTCTTGCAGTTTTTGGTGTGTATTTTGTCATTCAAAGCAAAATCTGAGCTCTCACTTGCTATATCACATACGAATTAATATACATACAAACATTGCACAGATGTCCGGTCAATTGTTACCACACTTAGTGCGGCCTCGGAGCCAGCGATCACCAGCAGAATTCAGTCTTATATAGAGAAGTAAAAATCAAAGATTGGTACTGATGGTAAATCACATCGTCAACGACACCAGTCGCCTGGCCACACGGGACTGGAGCTCTAACCCACATCGCCACATCCCCACCCCGTGGGGCTCCCAGGTTCGACCTGGGATGCCGTTGTGCACACCCAGCTCATGGTTAGAATAAGCCTCAGCTCCTCAGACAGCTTGTCGTAAGAAGCGACTAACTGGAGCACCCGTGGGGTTTTCGGATTCCTTGAAAAGGAATAAGACGCCACCCGTAAGGTTTCCGGGTGTAAAAGGAATAGGACGCCACCCGTGGGGTTTCCGGGTGAAAAATAAAGAATAGGACCCTGCACGTGGGGTCCCCGGATGTGAAAAGGAATGGGATATACACATCGTAATATGACTGAAATATAGTTGAAAGCTACGTTAAAACATATACACCCATTCAATCGGTCGTATCATCTCCCGCAAAGATGACGTTCAGTGACTGGGTTTATAGAACGACAACATGTCTTGTCCAACAATATTGATGACAGAAGATGGTTCCAGGTTTTTACAAAAAACAAGTATGGTATCAAAGCTTGGTTATGATGAAATTCGAATCAATATGGCATACGACACCAACCATCTAGCCATTTAAAAGCGGCGCTCTAACCGACTCAGCCTCTTTTCCCCCATTTTTGTTTCTCGGCCTGATTCCTTGAATGAGAGGTTCGAAGGCCAACCTGCTTTGATAAGCACTATGATATGAAGGTTCCTTCCTAGTCAGCATGCCAGTGTATTCAATCCATCTGTCTTTCGCATGATACAAAATGTTTCCGTGTGACACCGGGCTTACTTCCCATTATTTTGAATATTGTGCCGTGATTCCAGTTCTCCTTCTATGAGGAAATAATCATATGTTTTGCTATCGTTTCGAATATATTGAGTTCAAATCCGTTGTTTCTGGCCAAATTCTGGCATCCATCGTAGAGTAAAACATGACTAACGAAAAAGCCTCATCTCGTAACAGATAGATGACTGATTGAGATATCACGGTTACATAGCCTAAAACGAACGCTGGCAATTATGGCAGACGAACGTTGTGTCTGACGTCTATGCTCAAGTAAGCATAAGTTTTGCAATGTTCTATCCTAGATTAATCCGCCATGATGCTTGTCAGGTAGGCACCGCTCGTAATGTACAAAATGGCAAACTCGCAATCAATATCTGGCTTACACTACAAGAGTTAAGAGAACTACAGTATTATGAACGACAGTTTCTTGGTTAAGAGGGATGGCGAAGTGTCGTGGTCAAGTACTTATATTGACTGATGAATTAATGTGTGGGTTATGTCATGGGACGAACTTAATTCCATATAGGCTTTCTGAAACCAGCTGGTGAGTAAAAAGATTCGAGGAATCGTGTGAATGGTGGGTTCAATAACTTGCATGGGACTATACTTGGACGTGTGACTCAAACACCTGATCTCAAAGAAAGCATTCACTTTATTCGACAAATATAACGAAGGATATATGGCATCTTCTGTCATCCAGGATTTATAATGTTAAAACTGGTCAACTGCAAGAATAGCAATATGTTAAAATCCAACGATTGCTAAACCACGCAAAGGCCGATTTTAATATAGATGAATTGCTATTTATTCCGACTGACCAGTCAACTTTAAGGTTGCACGAGGGGAATTGGAATTATTTGAACTAATTTGTGCGGTTATTAATACTAAACTTTCAAATACCCTTGCCTAAAGTATTCATGAAAAATATTCGAACTTTCAGATTCCTATAATACACTTTTAAATAAAATAGGTGTGCCTCATTTTTTAATTTCGTGCGGGAAATTATTTTATGGCAGTTCAAATATGGCTATTTAGTTCTACATATGTACAGCATTGTGTCCAATTTCATGACTTCTGGATCAGTATCACATGGGTTATTAGAAGACCAATCTGGAAACATGGTAAAAATTCAACGGAGAAAACGAGCAGAGACACCCGAGCAGCAATATGTGGCAGGTAGTACCTTCAGCCAAGCTAAAGGACTAATAGCCCAGTCAATTTTAATATTACTTGTTTAAAGAGTTGAAGATGTTAATAACTTGATCAATTGATGACCATGTTGTAGATAATCATGTTGAGCTTTCTGGTTTAAGTAACTATTTTTGTCATCTTTTGCAATAATTTTGGAAGGATCATGAAACCTTAAGCCTTAAAATTGAGCTGTCAGAGAAGATGCTGTGAGATCTACTTTAGACTGCCTTAGTGGGCATGCACTGCCACTTCGAATTTTATTTAAAATGAGGACCGGATTCATGCAAAAGATAAAATAATGTGTACGATATGTATATGTATTTCGTCGCATGGATGTTGAAGCGATATGCAAGAGATGGGGAAAATTGACAGGTCTGGTGACTAAAAAACAACCATACAGGAAAGTATTCGTAGACACCTAACATTCAGACCCGAGAATACGGTGGATTCTCGGACGTAGCCTTAGTATCTCAGCCGCGCTTTGCAGATGTGTGTTCATGTGGAGTAAACGCCTTAACATGGGGTAAGAGCTTCATACAAAGTGACATCAAATATACTGTAGTGGGTAAGTCATTATATGACCTCATTTAGATTAGTGATCGAGGTACATGTAGCATGAAGACAGTATACATGTATTATACTTTCAAACCTGTGAATAGTCCAGGCATTTTTCCCTATTCTTTTAACTCTGGGCCCCTGGTCTTTAATGTATATGTGGGCACTTGGCCTCCATGCATGCCGGAAGGTTTAATTTTTTTTATGTATATCTATTAGCAACTGTTTGTCAATTAATGTTTATCTAATTGAGTCTTTTTTATATTTTTCCGATTCTATTGTTGTGTGAAAGTACTGTCGGATATATTATACTCTATAAACATGATAATGGGTACATTGTAAGACCCGACATCTCTAAGTACATGCATGTAAAATATGTAACACGTGGTGAGCAAAGTTAAATTCTTGTCTATGAATTGTAGAGGCCTTGCTGATCCAATCAATCGAAACGATTTGTTTTATTTCATTAAAAAGAAGAACTGTTCAAGTTTCTGTCTGCAAGACACACATTTTTCTAAGGAAACAGAATCAAAGATAAAACTAGAATGGGAAAGTAAAGAATGTTATGTTAGATCCAACAACAACCAATCAAGAGGTGTGGCAATATTATTCGCTGATAATTTTGAGTTTAAAGTAATGAAAGAAGAAAGAGATGCATAAGGAAACTTTTCAGCTCTTGATTTAGTAATAGGCAATCAGAGAATAACACTTGTTAATATATACGGTCCGAACACGGACAGTCCAGCCTTTTTTAACACCGTGAACAAATTTATTCATTCTTTCGCAAATGAGTTTTGTGTCGTCTGTGGAGACTGGAATCTATTGTTAGATCCAAATTTAGACACAGAAAACTATCTTCACGTGAACGCAAGAAATGTATTGCTTGACATGATCGAACCCGATAATTTATCTCATGTATTTCGATATATTCATGAAGATGCAAGAACGTTTACATGGAGACAAAAAGACCTTTCAAACAGGCACGCATTGACTTTTTCTTAATATTTGAAGAAATTTTTTAAACTTTGACGACAATCATCGAACTATTCCTGGCTATAAAACCGACCATTCTGTCATCATTCTCGAGTGTAGATTTAACGACTTCGAACGAGGACGCAAACTCTGGAAATTTAATAATTCGCTGTTAAAAGACATAGATTATATTAAAGAAATTAAGCAAGTAATTGTCAGCACTTTTGAACAACATAATTCTGTGCAGAACTCTGTAAATGATCAGCTCATTTTTGATGCCCTATTGGTGGAAAACAGTAGAATATTCTAGTAGAAGACAGTGACTGTCTTAAAAAGTATTATCATACCTAAATTGAATAATCTATTTCTCACTCTACCAAATCCACCAAATATAAAATCTATCTTCTACAGATTTATTTGGGATGGATCTGTCGATAAAATAAAAAGAACACAAATTGTCAAGTAATACAATAAAGAGGGTGTAAAATTAACAGATATTGATGCATTCATAAAATCTTTAAAAATAAGTATTTTTCGGCGCTTAGTGTCTAGAAATAACAAGTTGAGACCTCTGGTCGATATTCAAGTACCCTGCCCGACCTCGCTGGAGGAATGTGGCCCCGAAAAACTTCGTACCTTATGTAAATCAGTGCACAACCCTTTTTGGAGAGATGTTTTTCAAGCCCGGTCATCTTATATAAATATCACGAATCCCAAAACATTGGAAGATACAATGTCGCAATGTATATGGCTTAATGATAAAATACGTATCGATTCGAAAACTATATTCTATAAAACTTGGTACCGGTATAGTAAAGGAGTGCGGATGATAAAATGATCTGCTGGATAATAATGGACAATGGATGGATATAATATCTTTTAAACAATTGTATAATTTAGAAGTCAATTTCTTGACATATCATGGTGTCATCAATGCAGTGAAGTTCTCTTTAGATAGAAGTTGCGTCCCTATAAAATGTCAAACACCGATGATCCCATTTCATATTAAAAATCTTTTGAGTTTCTCAAAGGGTTGTGAACCGTTCTATTTGCAGTTTGTAGACGAAAAGTATGCCACCCCTACAGCAGAAGACAAACGGAAAACAACATTTCTTTATGATATACAAACTTGGAGAAAAATATACAATCTTTCATTCAAAAGTACCACAGATACTCGTTTAAGATGGTTACAATACAAACTAATCTATAGGATTTTGACCACGAATACTTTCTTATACAAGATAAATTATATTCCTTCTCCTCTATGTACATTTTGTAAAACAGAAGATGAAACAATAGATCACCTGTTTTTTTTTTTCCATATACAAACAGATTTTGGAAGGATTTCTTTGATTAGTGCGCATCCGAAACAAAATATTCTTTCAGTTCCAGATACGTGATTGACTGTGTTATTCGGACATTTATATTCAAATGAGAAAGCACTAAATACAGTACTTATTTTAGCAAAATTTTATATATCAAAATAGAACAAGCTGAGTAGCTAGCAGGTCCTCCGCCAAGTAGCCTGTTTGAGAGCGTACAGCATATACGCTTCCAATATCTCCTTAGATATAACTTGGAAAGTGGATATGTGTATGTGGAAAGAGACGTTTATCTGGAATTGTTGAGACAAGTTGAGGTGGTTTTGGAAACAATAATGGGTAGTGTAACACTGGAATGTAAGTCTGTAGTCTGTAGTCAAGATAACGCGTTCACAACACAGATGGGTACAATATGGGTGAGTAAAATCCAAGATGGTCAATGGCAGCTAACTTGGATTACATACTACCTCAATGAAAATCAATACCACTGATGTGAAGCACCTTCTTAAGTTTGAAGTCGATTGGTTGAGTTGTTCTCAATATATCATGTTCACAAGACGAGGGACGGACGGAATCCAAGATGGTCAATGGCATCCATCTTGGATCACGTACCTCCGTAAAAATCAATACCAATGACCATCTAACTGATGTAAAGCTCCTTCTTAAGTCTGATCTCGATTGGTCGACTTGTTCTCGAGATATCGGTTCACAAGATGTGGGACGGATGGAATCCAATATGATCAATGGCAGCCATCTTGGATTACGTACCTCAGTGAAAATCAATACCAATGGCCGTCGAACTGATGTGAAGCACCTTCTCAAGTTTGAAGTCGATTGGTCGAATCGTTCTCAAGATATGGCGTTCACAAGATGTGAGACGAACAGAATCCAATATGGTCAATGGCAGCCATCATGGATTATGTACCTCAGTGAAAATCAATACCAATGGCCATCTAACTGGTGTGAAGCATCTTCTCAATTTGAAGTTGATTGGTCGAATTGTTCTCGAGATATCGCGTTCACAAGATGTGAGACGGACAGAATCCAATATGGTCAATGTCAGCCATCTTGGATTATGTACCTCAGTGAAAATCAATACCAATGGCCATCTAACTGGTGTGAAAAACCTTCCAAAGTTTGAAGTCGATTGGTTAAATTGTTCTCGAGATATCGCGTTCACAAGATGTGGGACGGATGGAATCCAATATGGTCAATGGCAGCCATCTTGGATTACTTACCTCGATGAAAATCTATACCAATGGCCATCTAACTGATGTGAAACACCTTCTCAAGTTTGAAGTAGATTAGTCGAATTGTTATCGAGATATTGCGTTCACAAGATGTGGGACGAACAGAATCCAATATGGTCAATGGCAGCCATCTTGGACTACGTACATCAGTGAAAACCAATACCAATGGCCGTCTAACTGATGTGAAGCAACCTCCCAAGTTTGAAGTCGATTGGTCGAATTGTTCTCGAGATATCGCGTTCACAAAATGTGAGACGGACGAACGGTCGGACGGAAGGACGGACGGACGGAAGGACGGTCGGACGGCTAGCATTTCCAAGTCCTCCCACCACTGCGTGGTGAAGGACAACAAGAGACACTTTCCCAAAACGTATCGGGTTTAAGAGAGTATTAAAGTCATATTACTCTGCTGAGAAAGCAATATTCTCAAGCTGCGAGTGGGATAAATTTACAAAACGATGGGAAAATCTTAAATGTCTAGTAGAATAAGATTATGTATATGTCCAACACACCACCTAGACGTAGAACAATATAACCCAGTATCCCATTTATATATATAGTAAATGGACAGAAATCTGACAGAAAAAAACTTCAGATATGCTGTCGAGCATTGGTTTACTGTACTTTATTTTGCTGCATGGCAACAAATTTATGGTTTTTTTGTGGTTGACACTTGATGTGAGAATAAATCGACAAATTGCTGAGACTACTGTAATAGAATCACTTTTAATCTCAGGGAGGGAGGGAATTTGGCTTAATGTCACACTCAAGTTTGTTTCACTTATATGGTGACAGTCAGTTTGGTTGGTGGAGGAAGCCGGAGTACCCGGAGAGAACCACCGCAAGTAACTGACAGACTTTCACACATGGACCAGCTGGGCTCGAACCCGTGCCGGTTCAGCGGTGTGAGGCTAGCGGTCACCAGCGAAGCGCCTTAGACCACTCGGCCACCAAGGGTCCCCCTTTTAATCTCAGACGATTGTAGGTTTGACACGTGACGCACCAAGTATAATCCATGTTGTTTGCTGTTTATTAATGTACCGTTTGACAGCTGTCTGGAAATAAATATATATAAAAAACAAGGGGTAACCTGGTAAATGCAAGAAACCTAGAAAAACTAACATGTAATGCTGTCCAACTTGTGCCTATGGCATTGATGTACAGCACCATGATAGTTTCCGCAACACACAATTGAGTGGTGCTTTCAAACTTATCTGGTTGCATATCCGAAACACGACTGGGAAAAAATATTTGATCAAGTCTCACGTTCATGGATACGATTCCACTTAATGCAACTTATCTTTCACCTTTGCCAAAATAAATATAGGAAATCAATGCAATCAATAACTTAGATATCGACATGCTGTAGATTAATTTGGCCTACATGTAATAAAAGCTCAACAAGGAACGGCAACCTTTTTGACTAAATTGATTACGAACAGATTTCTTGCAAATCAATATCAGATGCAGAGGAAAATGAAGCCTTTTATTATCCACAGCGACATAAAATCTTGAAGATCAAAGTTAATAGCAATTTGCTACTCGACTCTCGTCAGTGATGGATGAAAGCAGATTGTGTACATAGTCACGATGATGAGCGAGTCGATGCAAAAGATACATAGTCCTGTGTGCAGAATCGATTACAATGACTTTTTCAGATAATCAACAATTCCTTCGCCTTTTCCGCCTCTTTCCTTTATGAAATCGAGATAATCTGTACTATAGATTTAGAATCTGTATGCCTGTAAAAGACCGCATCCACCAAGGTAATCTAATATACCATGCGCATCATCCAATCCAAGTACCCTGTCGGTGAAACATATACACAGCGACGAACACGAATTTTCCGCAAGTGTACCCGTTTAATCATCGGAGCAGATCGCAGATCGCTGAGATATGTAAGATGTGGGCAAAATTGACGAGGTATTGAAACTAAAGAGCAACCAATCGTTTCCACTGGAAACT
>JAVTVY010040177.1:0-18467 GCA_036873755.1 Hanleya hanleyi
GTGGATATAAGAGATGACACGGGACGACCGGTGGCATTCGAACGAGGAAAAGTGGTGCTGACATTTCATTTTCGACAAGCACGTGCTCCCCACTTTGTATAATGAAGGTCCCTTACGAGTGCGATGCACGCAGGTATATGGACTATTATGCCCAACAGGCCGGGGGTGGCCTTCCCGTCTTTAGTGGTGCACGCATGCAACGAGGACATGGGCTGGGGAACATACTCGGGAGTATCGTCAAAACGTTCCTGCCCTTGGTGACGCGTGGAGTAAAAGTGATCGGCAAACAAGCGGTACGCAGTGGACTGCAAGTGGCCGGTGATGTCTTGGGGGGTACGGCACCCAAAGACGCCTTGAAACGTCGGGCCCAAGAAGCGGGAGGCGTCTTGGTGGCCAAAGCACAACGCACCGTAGGGAATAAAAAACCTGCACCACCGAGACCACGCACCAGTCGACGTCCGACCCAGCGAAGACGCACATCGAAGACCCAGGATATCTTTTCCTAAACATGTCCTCAATCCACGCAGAGTCCTGCCGCTCCACCAACAGTGAATTTGATTTGTGCCGAACAAGGATTATGGGTGGAGCATCTCCCGCTCTCCAGCATCAACGAAACAGGACCCATCGAGTTCACCATCAGTAATGCGGATACGGCCTATGTGGATTTAGCCCATACATACTTGTATGTGAAAGCCAAGATCGTCAATGGGGATGGCTCCAGAATCATTCAAGCTGCAACGGTGGGCCCGACGAATCTCTGGCTGCACTCGATGTTTCAACAGGTGGATATTTTCCTCAGCGACAAACTCATCAGTGACTCGACCAACACGTACCCCTATCGAGCCTACATCGAGACACTGTTGTCGTATGGACGAGAGGCTAAAAAATCTCAGCTGACAGCCGCTTTATTCTACCAGGACACAGCCGAGCACATGAACACGGTGGACAATGAAGGATATAACAAACGGAAGCCTTTCACTGCGAACGGCGCCTCGGTGGATCTCATGGGTCGATTACACGCAGACATTTTCATGCAAGACCGGTACCTCTTGAACAAGATCCCCATCAAAATCCGACTGATACGGTCGCCTCCAACCTTCGGCTTGATGGCCACTAACGTAGACGGGCATGCAGCTGACTATAAGATTGTCATCCAAGACGCAGTCCTGTATGTCGGAAAAGTGAAACCGAATCCAGCCGTTCAATTGGAACACATGAAAGCCTTGGAAACAAAACCAGCCCAGTACCCTATCCGACGTGTACAAACCAAAGTGTTCTCTGTGCCTGCTGGAAATATGGGCGCCAACAAAGAAACCCTGTTCCTGGGGGAACTACCCAAGCGATTGATCCTGGCCTGTGTGGAAAATACCAGTTTCAGCGGAGCCTACCCAGAGAATCCGTTTGACTTCAAACATTTCGGCATCAATTTTGTGGCCCTGCATGTGGACGGACAACAGGTCCCAGCCACGGCCTTAACACCGAACTTTGGGCGCAGGAATTTCATTCGAGCCTATCAGAGCCTGTTTACAGCCACCGGTCAAATCAACCAGGACGAAGGGAATATGATCAGACGTGAGGACTACGCGAACGGATACACGTTGTTCTGTTTCGATCTGACCCCCACCATAGAGAACGACCATCAGCTGGCCCTGGCCAAGCAAGGCAATTTACGGTTGGGAATCCACTTTGCACGAGCCCTCGGGACCACCATCAATGTGATCTGCTACGCCGAGTTTGACAACGTCATTCAAGTGGACAAGGCGCGCAACGTCCTGTGTGACTTTGCCACCTAACATGGATACAGACCAAATAACCACCGTGCTGGAGAATGACCCAGGGACACGTATGGTCTTTCAAGGGGTGTTCGCCCGAGATGTGATCCCATTAGACCGTGTGTATCCTGCTGCTTACGTTCTCAACACGGACCAGATGGATCGGCCCGGTGAACATTGGGTGGCCGTGTACTTGACAGAACAGCAGGGCGAATACTTTGACCCGGACGGCCTGCCACCCTCCATCTCGATTTAACAGACTTCATGGATCAAGACACAGAGACGTGGTGTTGGAACAGTGAAACGTTGCAAAGCCTGACCAGTAGCGTGTGCGGACAATATTGCTTGCTTTATCTGTACCATCGATGCCGGGCAGAACCTTATCTACCATCGTACAGATGTTTGACGAGTACCCCAAGGCCGAGGATCGAGATGTACTCGTATATGACTGGACCGCCCATCATTTCAATGTACAAACCCCGTTCTGGGCTTAAGTTCTTTCAATGTACAAGCCCCCTGTTCTGGGCTTCAGTTCTTTCAATGTACAAGCCCTCTGTTCTGGGCTTCAGTTTTCACGTGGTTGTTCTCACGTTGTTGTTGTTAGTGAATAAAAAACAAAATAAGATCTCATCAAAAAAACCATGTCTGTGTGTTTTCTATATGAGCATAATGCATGAAGGCTATAACAGACATGTGGGGGTTCGGTAAAACTGGCCTTGAACACCGTATTAGCCAATCAGTGGCCTAGGATGGGGCCAAATGTAACCCATCAATGTCCAGAAAACATTACCCGGATGAACAAGAACCCGGATGTAGGCGCGGATGAGGGCGAAAGCATTCTAGTACCCGGATGTAGGTTGCAGACGTGAGAGAAATTCTAGTACCCGTCCATCGGTTCTTTTATCGATCGCTCATTGGCTCTTTTTCTCGACTGCTGATTGGTGCAAATGGAACTGCCCATCCTTCCCAGGTTAATTTACAATCCCCTTTTTGTGTTCAAGCTCTGTATATCGATGCCGCAACATTGTTGCCGAACCTTGCCGAAAGGGAGACCTTTGACCTTTTGACCTGGGTGTGACCTTTGACCTTTTGACCCGACAGTCATCCGCGCAGTTCCGGTGATGCCGCGCAGGCGTGCGGCCGGATAACCCGCGCGCGCGCTGCGGCCGGGGCGGCCCGGGTCGGACCAGGCCGGGAAAAACCCGGATGTTGAAAATCCGCACCCTACGTCTACGGGAAAATTGGAACTCTTCTGTATTCGGAGATAGTTTTAGTGAAACCGGAAGTGACGTCTGTGCGAACAACCCACACCACCATACCACAACCTTGGACCCATAGTGGTTGATCAAACACACCCCCACGCATCCTCAAAATGCCTGCTTTCTATACTACGACCAGACTGCGCATGCGCAGACTATTGAACACGGACGAACCATTAGTCCAGTCGGATGCTGCTTCACGAGAGCTTCAAAATAAGACCTCATACGACTCCATCGGACCCATAGTGACCCATGTCAGCGCCAAAATGTATATTTCCATACCCTTGGTCTACTGCGCATGCGTAGAATGATGTCAGTTTTACGTCACATCCGCCCACTCGGATGCTCCTTCACATATGCTTCACATTGATACCTCACTCGACTCCATCGGACCATTGGGGGCCTACCTAGACCCCAAAACGTCTATTTCCATACCCTTTTCTCACAATTCCCTGCCTGCGCATGCGCAGAATGTTGAACACGAACGACGCACTAGTCCAGGCGCATGCTCCCTCACGAGAGCTTCAAAATAAGACCGTATACGACACCATCGGCCCATTAGGGGCTCCCCTAGATCCCAACACGTCTATTTCCATACCCTTTTCCCACAATTCCCTGTCTGCGCATGCGCAGAACGTCGAAAACGAACGACACACTAGTCCAGGCGGATGCTCCTTCACGAATGCTTCACATTGATACCTCACTCGACTCCATCGGACCATAAGTGGCTCACCTAGACCCCAACACGTCTATTTCCATACCCTTTTCCCACAATTCCCTGTCTGCGCATGCGCAGAATGTGGACAACGGGCGAAACACTAGTCCAGGTGAAGGCTCCCTCACGAATGCTTCACATTGATACCTCATACGACTCCATAGGGTCATTAGTGGCCCACCTAGACCCCAAAACGTCTATTTCCATACACTTTGTCCACCGCGCATGCGCAGAATAACGATATTTCAACCCCACACCCAGCCCATCAGATGTCCCTTCACGAATGCTTCACTTTGATACCTCACTCGACCCAATCGGTCCACTAGCGGTCCCTACAGATTGCCGAACATTCTCACGAAAACCCACGGTTTTGGGACCACTTTCGGTCCGCGGAGGCAGACCGCATCATCGCCAGACCGCATCACCGCGGAGGAATACATGCTCCCAAGGTCACGCCCCATTCACGCAGACCGGAAGTGACGTCATACCTGCGCACAACACTCCTGCGCACACCGCCCCAATACCGCCCCATTTTAATTCCTGCGCATGCGCAGTGAGGCGCCATTAAGTCGAAATCACCTTTGGTTACTACTGTCGTCTGTTGACTCGGAAGATGTGTCTACAAAACTCGTTCCAGATATATTTGAGCTTCGGCCACGAGATTTCTCGAAGGCTTAGATGGATGACAACAGAACAAGCATTGCTGAATATAGTTTGTACTATATGCATTTTCATTCCAGCATACAATATTTGCGGACTCTATCGGTGGTGATAGGACAGCGCGATCTTATAACTGTAATTTGGGAACCGTCTGACATTTTCTTTTATACTGCCCTAATAAATGAATACATAATAAATGGTCAAGCCGACTCGCCAGATCTTCAGAACAGTTGTGACTTTCCGCTCAGCTATCTGTCTCATTATCTAGAAATGCATATCGGATTTTGGGATTCACAAAGTACAATTCAGTGCACTTACATAACTATGCAATGTTAAACCATACAATCTGAAGTTATATATAACCGTTTCTCACAAATAGCTGTGTTCGCAGATCGGATCTGACGCCTACTGGAAATATAGTCAAGTAAAATTTCACATAGAAGATAACTGACAATGCTTGACCCTACAGGTCGTTGGATAGGATGTTTGTATTAACAGGCAGCATTCAGAACAAAAACAATTCCCTCATGCCAATCTGTCAGTCGCTAATATAACATGTACTGCACATAAAGTTAGGATAATAAAATTGACGAAAGTATGGTAACTAAGAAATTCCATATTTCACACTATGAAAGCGAGTGAATGGAGACAACTCCAGTTTCAACTTCCAATCATATCATTAAAGTATCCTGTGTATCTGCTGGGTTTTTACCTCCGTCGATCAGACGGAGGTCTAGGAGAGCAACGTGAAATCTCTCGCCAAATAATTGTCATATGGGGAATCCGCCACTCATGGGATTTCCAATAGGGATTGCTATGGTTCCCGACGAAATTTTGAAGCCAACTTGTTGGCCACTATTGAAATAATGGGATTCCCCATTGCAATGCATTGCAATGGGCCTTGCTTCTGTAGTCGGGTTCCACCTCCCATCCACCGGGAGATTTAACATGGCGGCCCTCCAGCTTGTAGAGATGGACAATGCGATTTTTTGCCGTTTTTCTGGTAAGTTTATTGTCGCCATTTGATGTCATTACAACTCAATGATTCATAGTACACCACCCGCCATTTCTATATATCGTAAAGTATTTGTCGGCTGATGACTTATGTCGAAGCCAACCAAATAGTCCAAGTTGTTGTTGTTGCATATCAAACTGACTGACTGACTGGAAGACAACAGCACAATCGACGATGCCCTGATTTTTCTGATACTTTTTTTCTTTCAGTTGATGATATCCACCAGCCTGGTTGTTTATTCTAAACAGTTATTCTAAATTTTGCTGATTAATTATATTTCCGAAGGGGGGGGGGGGGCTATTTTACGGAAGCGTATTAGTGCCAGTGTGAAAAAAAAAATCCGAGATTTATCTCCTAATTAGGACTTATTATCTCCTAATTAGGAGAAAATTATCTCCTAATTAGGACTTATTATCTCCTAATTAGGTGATAATTATCTCCTAATTAGGACTTATTATCTCCTAATTAGGACTTAATATCTCCTAATTAGGAGAAAATTATCTCCTAATTAGGAGATAATTATCTATGGGCTATAAGATACAAGGTGCACCACAGGTGTGTGTGCGCATGTGTACGATGACGTCACTTCCGAGCTCCGAGAGCTCCAAGCTCAGGCTCCGGAGCTCCGGGAGTGAGGCATGCCCAACGCTCGTCTTAAGGCAGTGATGCCCTCAACGCAGTGACGCTCTAACGCTAGTGAGTGAGTGAGCGAGTGAGTGAGTGAATGCGCGGGCTTCGAGCTCTCGACTGCCCCATCCACGAGCTGAATGGCAACCCCACGCACAGGTCCATCATGAAGACCAAGCGTCACTTGGAAGAGTATATGGAGTTACCACCCACCGAGGCTCTGGAAAATGCAATCAGAATGCGCAAACAACTGTTTCAGGACATGCTGACTGAACGGTATCCTGGCCTGCCCGGCAATGCTCAGGTCACACCGAAAGAAGATTGAAGGAAGGCTTCTACTTGAAGTGTAAACATACCCAACGCGGCTCACCCAGGATGGGTATGATGTACTGGAGGGGAAAATAAAATGATTGACCTGTCATCCTTGTCGTTTTCTCATCGGTATCATGGTATTATGACGCAAGGGAATCGACCACCAGCGTATTAAAATCTCGTTGACAAGGGACTACTTTCTGTGCGCGGAGGCTTCTCCACGGACATGACCGCATCACCGTCGGACATGACCGTATCACCCCGGAGGAATACATCCTCAGACGTCACTTGTGGTCACGTGACCGGAAGTGGCCTTTGCCGGAACTATAGCGGCCTTGACCGTTCCATTGGGGTAAACCATTCTTTGCATAACAACCTATCGCATGCTGATAGAAAAATACGAACGTAGCGTGCAAGATCTATGGTGCTACGTTTCGTAACTTGTGTCTAATACCGCTTAACCCGGGGCTAGGGGCCGTATGAACCCATGAACTTCAAGATCCTCATGGTACTCATATGAACAGTCACAATCAAAGCGTGACTGAGATACATCATTCTTTAGATGACGACTTTACAACGAATATTATGGATTAAGAATACTGATCAGCGATACGGATTTGATATTTTTGGAACATCATGATGTCTTGCCGGCATCATTGAAAACTGTTAACCGCTTCTCTCTTGCAGGAAACAAGCCTATGTTTATGTATACTATGATTGTCTTTTTGAATTTGGTGCTAATACTGTTATATGGAATATGGAATAGGTCTTTGGATTATGGACGCGGATATTCTCTAATGGACGACGGCTGGATTATGAATGACGGACTAGACGCTTGTAATTGCACCCCTCTCGACTAAAAGTGGTTTGGTCAAAGGTCAAGTTGAGCCGGGGTTACGGTGCTTTGCATACTACTCACGATATAGCTGATAAATGGGGCAACAACCGATCACAATTATCTCCTAATTAGGAGATAATTTTCTCCTAATTAGGAGATAATATGTCCTAATTAGGAGATAATTATCTCCTAATTAGGAGATATTAAGTCCTAATTAGGAGATAATATGTCCTAATTAGGAGATAAGTATCACCTAATTAGGAGATAATTATCTCCTAATTAGGAGATAATAAGTCCTAATTAGGAGATAATAAGTCCTAATTAGGAGATAATTTTCTCCTAATTAGGAGATATTATGTCCTAATTAGGAGATAAATCTCGGAATTTTTTTTTTCACACTGGCACTAATACGCTTCCGTACTATTTATCTTGGCATATGGCAGTTGAATAATGATTTGATTTTGCAGAAGCACCAAATTGATCTACCTGCGTGAGTCTGTAAACTTATTTAATAAAGCTGATAAATAATATACATATACTTTTCTTTTCATTTCTCCTAACAGTTTAGTGACATCCACATTGTGTGCTGTGACACTTGTTGATGAAGAATAATTTGCTTGTCAAAACCTGATAATATTCTGAAAACTTATTCTGAGTTGTAGCTGAAACAAAGGAGTGTCTACATTCCACATGTAGGCCTACATTATTGAGATTTTTGACTGATAGCATGGATGGAACCTTTCCCAATTTTTGTTTTTTAGTTTTAAGCCCTGGGCATACCACTGGGCATTTATTTGCCATACGATCACATTTCACATGCTTTGTTCAGCCCCGTGATCTGGAACCAACCAGACACTATCACTAGATGAAATAAGGAGATCATGATATACATTTCAGGTTTTACCGATGCCAAATGACTTGAACAGAAGACAATCAGACAAAAAGAATATGAATAAATATATCAATAAATAATAAATTACATAGAAAATTTTCTTGTCTTTGCAAGGGGCACATCAGACACACTGACAACACAGACCATTCATTCAAATTTCGCCTTCCATTGGGGAGGCAGAAATATTCCTCAAACACAGTATACATATTTTCTTTTGTGATCTAATTTTCGTTTGTCAAAATATTGCTCCATAGAGAAGTTACTGATATAAACAATCCTGTTCTAGATTATGATATACTGGATTATTATCATGCTCATGCCACTAACATGAACTCCAATCCAACCAGTGGTCAAGATCCATCATCGTTCTTCAGAATTCATATTATTGGTCACTCATAGATTGGATTAAGTTCTCATAGTACTCAGTTCTCATTTCATACTTTTGCAAATTCTTGTAACATGGTCAGGTTCCAGTTCTATTAAGTACACGTATGAAAGTTGCGAACTGGTATGATGGATTTCATCTTGTTGTGTATGACGAAAGAATGAAATATAATGAAGGCCATAAACATTTTCAACGAAGTGAGTTTTGATATTAAATATGTATATTTTTTATCATTTAGAAAGTGATCGTATAACAGTATTTTCGTTATTTAGGAATAACACTATCTTAGAATAGCACAAATGCAAATTCTCAGTGCTGCAAATTTGGTCCCACAAAAATAGGAAATAGCAGACCAGTAGTCTTGAAAGTGAACATACAGTACCCCTCTGATGATCGTAATGACACAGCTCCCAAGGCTGAATAGATATATTTTTTATCATTTAGAAAGTGATCGTATAACAGTATTTTCGTTATTTTGGGATAACACTATCTTAGAATAGCACAAATACTAGTGCTGAAAATTTGGTCGAGTCCCGTGCGGGATTCGAACCAGCGACCCCAGAGTCAGGCACCATACAGGTATTGTATGTTCGCTTTCAAGACTACCGGTCTGCTACCTCCTATTTTTGTGGGAGGCCCGTTGGCCGAGTGGTTTAGATCGCCGACATACAGTGCTGGCGATTAGGTGCCTGACTCTGGGGTCGCTGGTTCGAATCCCGCACGGGACTCGATACAATTTTCAGCACTAGTATTTGTGCTATTCTATTATAGTGTTATCTCAAAATAACCAAAATACTGTTATACGATCACTTTCTAAATGATAAAAAATATATCTATTCAGCCTTGGGAGCTGTGTCATTACGATCATCAGAGGGGTACTGTATGTTCGCTTTCAAGACTACCGGTCTGCTACCTCCTATTTTAGTGGGAGGCCCGTTGGCCGAGTGGTTTAGATCGCCGACATACAGTGCTGGCGATTAGGTGCCTGACTCTGGGGTCGCTGGTTCGAATCCCGCACGGGACTCGACCAAATTTGCAGCACTAGTATTTGTGCTATTCTAAGATAGTGTTATCCCAAAAAAACGAAAATACTGTTATTAAATATGTAGACAATTGATTCCAACTTGCAGGTCATGGATTCAGCACTTCTGATATCAGATGCAACAGGACTGTTACACAATGGATGTACTGGATAAAATGGAAAAATCAAAACAGACTATTGATTGGTTCAGCTGTGTCAGAAAGGTGTGGAATGACAGAGGTGATGAAAATCAGAGCCAGTGATTGGCCACAACCCCCCCCCCCCCACCCCCCACACGCACATTGGATATCAGCTGATTCCTCAGGAAATAAACATTACGCAAGTAATGACCACCGGCAGAGTGATAAATGTGTCAATCGGTCAGACATTTCCAAGGATGCCCAGTTCTAACTTAAAACAACTATACCGGACTTCATTCCTTCTCTCAGAATAATTGGATCTAACTTTTACAAAACCTGCAGCTCCCAATAGCTCCTGGATCTAGACCACATAAATGAAGGGATCTAGTTTATCGGTGCTATAGCAAAAATATCATGTAGAATGGGATTGCGTGGATAATATCAGATTCATGAAAGTTGAAGTCCTGCAGCATGCTCCACAAATATCATCAAAGGTCATAACACTTTCTGGTCTGCACCAGTGTGGATCTATACTTGTTTGGTTTTTTTTACAAAATCATCTCCTTTGACCAGGTGAGGACTTGAATGTGTCTGAAATGATTTATCTTCTAGAAACAAAGACTTCATTTCCTGAGTAGAGGTAAAAACCGAACATATTTTGATTATTTTATTCAAATTTCAATTTCACTTCTGGTATATGTACATGTATAAGATGCATACAGAATGAACTGCATACAGAATAAGACAAAGAACAGGCATATGTATCTCATTACATTCTTAACCAAAGATCAATACCTGGGTGATATTACAATAATACCATGGTGTTATATATTGTTATGATTGGCTTAACTTTAGCTGCTGAAGATATTTCTAATTTGAGGGTAATGGGCAATCATACTAAATTTATTTTCATAACTTCATTTATTTTTACAATAAGCAACATAATCGAGATTAGCAAGTGAAGTTTTACAACATAATATAATACGCATCATGGGTCTCCTTCAGTTTAGTGTAGACATATATACCCTTGAATATCTGTTACCATGATTCAGTCATAATATTGTCTGTATTATATTGATGTCAACAAGGAATAT
The DNA here is from genome assembly GCA_036873755.1 of Hanleya hanleyi. Classification (NCBI taxonomy): domain Eukaryota; kingdom Metazoa; phylum Mollusca; class Polyplacophora; order Lepidopleurida; family Hanleyidae; genus Hanleya; species Hanleya hanleyi. The sequence continues at coordinate 10,731 of JAVTVY010040177.1, forward strand.
ACATAATTATTTGATAGTATTATTAATTGTATGTTGTTTATGATTAACATGAACTTTTATTCGCTGGAATTCAGCCATTTGTTCCATATGGGCAATATTCTCATCAGCCATCACCATTCTATATGAATGTGATACATGTACAAGTCCATGATAATTGATATATTATGGTGAAGTTGACCTGTAACACCAGTATACAAAATTATTCCGAGCTCATTGAATCATAATCACATGATGCTGAGACAGATCAGAACGGAGTGTCGGTAAAATCAGATATGTTTTGTATAGGATTCTGTCAATGAGGATGCTATACTGTACACATACAAAATATGAAGTGTTGATGTGTAGGGCCTATAGCACAAAATCACAAGCAAGTTGGTAAAACTAGGCACACAGGGTCTCAATTCTGCCGCTAACGTGTTGATTTGGGTGGGGGCGTCCTCTCAGGGGGAGGTGTGGGTGGGAAGGGGCCTAATGTCTCAAGCAGTATTCCAGGTTTTCCGTCAATATACTCTATTCCATACCCCAATATTTCAAGCACGTGAAATCAAACAAAAATGATTTGCGGGGAATGTGACTTCCACATCCCTAGCTGGACATCCTAGTGGGGAACCCTCAATCTCAGGTTAATTACCATTGGTGAAGTTAACGTCCAACAAATGCAAAATTGAGCTTGGCATCCGGCCCTATGTTATTCAGTGATGTATTCCCCTACGGACGCTGTTGCCACGACGGAGGTCTTTGCGATCATCCAGCACTTGTTAAACGCTTAAAATAGATGTATAGTAGAGGAACACGAGTCATAGTACTTGCCTATGTTACAACATCTTCACAACGTAAAGGTTTCTATTTGTGAGCCAAAGACAAACCCTTGACTATCTTGCATAGCAGACCGCGGTCCGCCCCACATTCCATTTAGGTGACCTAGAAAAACTGCGCTGATGGTAAAATAGGTTAGGGTTTTACTTTACGTGCCAAACTATTCACTGATACCGAATGTAAAACATGGCAGTGTGACTAACGTCATAGGACCTACGAAGTAGGGTAGGCATTAGGACTCCGACACGCACTGAACTCTTGAAAACTCTATATTGAAATGGGCACAGCCCTAGTCAGAATCACCAGTGATTTTCATCAAAAATCACCAGGTATTTTCATCAAAAATCACCAGGTATTTTCATCAAAGTAGGTCAGCTCAGAACTTGCTGGTAACAATCCCCTAATGCACCTTCGTGCAAAAATCAAGGTTCTAATGTCAACGGTTCTCCTTATTTTGCCAACGAAAGGATTAGGATGGACTCACTCACTCACTCATTGACTGAATACCGGACAATTTGCAGATGGTAGCCTACTTTGTAAGAATATTTAATTCAAACATGCATAACAATACAATATTGATGCATAGATCAGTGAAATTTTGTAGAAATCCGTGCGTTATTTCACCCAATTCAAGTCCTTCAGTGAGAAGGTGAGGTCAGATACACTGACATCGCCGACCGCCTTTAAAATTTTACTGTTCCTACATTTGCCTCGCTTGTTGGATGTTTGATGACAGATGAATGGGTTTATTTTTCCTACGAAGTAGGCTACCATTTGCAAATTATCCGGTAATGAGTGAGTGAGTGGGTCAGTCAGTCGGTCCATCCGAATCCTTTCGTCGGCAAAATAAGGAGAACCGTTGACTTTAGAACCTTGATGTTTGGCACGAACGTGCATTAGGACATTGTTACCAGCAAGTTCTGAGCTGACCGAATTATGATGAAAATTTAATTTATAATTATTTTTTTATTATTTATTGATGGCTCAGCGAGTGCACTGTCACGCCCATCGGGAACCCTTGGCTGTATGTTTCACTGTGACTTTTGAAGGTTCCCTGATAATGCATATCACGTTGGACACACCGGTTCTCGTAAAATCAGCGAAGTTAAGCGACTTTGAGCCCGGTCAACACTTGGATGGGTGACCTCGTGCTGTACTGCTGAGCTGATAAGTGTCCAGGGTAATAGGAACTGAGGGCGATTATAGTTGCTACGCTAATGACTCACCAGCGGTGATATCTGGGAAAATTAATAGTACCCACTGTCAATTAGAGACTGCTATATCAATTCTCTCACGGTAGCACAGTGCCCCCAAGTCATCTTTCGAATACACACTTAAATCATATCAAACCCTACTTCGTAGATGGTTGTTGAAAATGTGCCTGTTCGTCTGCCACAGGGTATCCCACAAGCTGGGTGTATTCGAAGCTCGTCACCGTCGCCATGGTCGCGGTAAACAAGTGATATGATTGGTCGATATATGCAGGATATTGCTTTACAGCCGAACAAGATACAGTGCCCAAGTGCACCAGGGATATCTATCCCCTGGTTTTAGCGAGGATGATGTTACACTAGCTCTCTCATCATGCTCATTGATTAACAATGTTATAGCGCTAGTAAATGTACTGCATATTCTAACATTAATTAATGTACTGCATATTCTAATGTAGATGTTTTTCTTGAAGCAGGTATAGTCAGTTGCACGGACGTGAGTATTACGAGTCACATCAACCGATTGATAACCGCCTGAAAGACCGGGTGATCTAACCAGGAAAACATGGGCACATGCAAATCCCGTTGCAAGACGGGTGATACCAGAAAAAGAATAACTCACGTGAGACAATGGAACCAGTTTTTCAGTTGACGATCTAAACCACTCGGGCAACGGGCCTCGCACAAAAATAGGAGATAACAGACCGGTAGTCTTGAAAGCGAGCATACACTAACCCCTCTGATGACCGTAATGACATAACTCCCATAGCTAAATTTCTGGTTTCTCATCCTCCTGGTCTCTTTCCTGTGTCTTGTATTGAGCATGGAGCATTTTTTAAACTGTTGATACTGCTATAAATATGGTAAATATGGATTAATTTATTTTACTATTCCAAGGATGGACAGTATGCTTACATTTATGATGGGTGTCAAATTCCGGTCGAAAATAGTTCAGTTATCATCGATTAAAAATATTTTCTAGGGTAAACAGATAGGAAATCGACCAAATTAAAGAACCGCAGATCAGGCAGGGAGCCACGGGTCAGTGCACCTGCTGCTACTATCGGGGCATATATTAGTGTTAAAGGATTAACTTAAATTATAGTGTAAGTCCGGGATTGTTACCCACATAATGAGCTATATGCTGTTGCATTGTGTTATCGACGTTACCCACAGAATGAGCTATACACACATGCGCTGTTGCATTGTGTTACCAACGTTACCAACAGAATGAGCTATATGCTGTTGCAATGTGTTACCAATGTTACCCACAGAATGAGCTGTATACTGTTGCATTGTGTTACCAACGTTACCCACAGAATGAACTATATGATGTTGCATTGTGTTACCAACGTTACCCACAGGATGAGCTATATGTTGTTGCATTGTGTTACAAACGTTACCTACAGAATGAGCTATATGCTGTTGCATTGTATTACCAACGTTACCCACAGAATGAGCTGTATGCTGTTGCATTGTGTTACCAACGTTACCCACAGAATGAGCTATATGCTGTTGTATTGTGTTACCAACGTTACCTACAGAATGAGCTGTATGCTTTTGCATTATGTTACCAACGTTACCTACAGAATGAGCTATATGCTGTTGCATTGTGTTACCAACGTTACCTACAGAATGAGCTATATGCTGTTGCATTGTGTTACCAACCTTACCCACAGAATGAGCTATATGCTGTTGCATTGTGTTACCAACGTTACCCACAGAATGAGCTGTATGCTGTTGCATTGTGTTACCAACGTTACCCACAGAATGAGCTATATGCTGTTGCATTTTTTTACCAACGTTACCCACAGAATGAGCTGTATGCTGGTGCATTATGTTACCAACGTTACCTACAGAATGAGCTATATGCTCTTGCATTGTGTTACCAACGTTACTTACAGAATGATCTATATGCTGTTGCATTGTGTTACCAACGTTACCCACAGAATTAGCTATATGTTGTTGCATTGTGTTACCAAAGTTACCCACAGAATGAGCTATATGCTGTTGCATTGTGTTACCAAAGTTTACATAGATGCTGATTCTAATCAGTTCAATTGAACCCAAGAAAAACTCCTACCAAGAATCGTAATAAGGTAATTGGATATCCCTGGCTTGATACATCCAAAACAAGATGGTGTTAAGAGCTAAGTAATCCATTCTAAAGGAATATATCTAGACACGTATAATCGTTAATAAATATCGTACCGTCTCTTTCTTCGAGATCCATCGGTGAGATGTTTGAATCCATGTAAGGAGGTGTCCTTCCAAAATTTACCATGAACCCCTTCAATATTTTCGTGTTGGAACATCGTTATAGTGCTGTACACAATGATAGTGATGTGATAGTGACAAACACAACGGCCCTCATCAAATATCCAATACTTCCTCGTCAGGCCGGATTTATAGCATTTTTTAGGCTTTCGTAATGACGAAGTTCGTGCTCCAAGTTCCAAGTATATAGATTAACTTGAACTTTCTGGCAAATATGAATAATTACCTGGTCGTATTGATCGATGTTATGCATTACGATATGGACAGATATTATAGGATATGTCATCGTCATGGACAGTTTACAGAAACTATTCAACATTGATTGGTTAATGGATATATGTAAATAGAAGTTCGCTTCCTCTACTACACCAGTAAGTCTGAATAAATAGTCAGAAATGCATCAACCTATTATTGTATTGTCTGTTTAAAAGCCCTGTCACTGATGACAGTTGACGTTATACTTGTACGAAAACACGAGAACCGTTTTCTCAAGAATACACACCACGATAGGTGACGATCTCCGCCCCCTCCCACCACACCACGATAGGTCACGACATCCGTACCCCCACATCTTCAACACCACCATAGGTGGCGATCTCCAAACCCCCCTCCACACCACGATAGGTGAAGATCTCCGTGCCCCCACTTCACACGACGATAGGTGACGATCTCTGCGCCCCCTCCACACCACGATAGCATTTGCGTACACTTCGCCATCCATAAGATGGCTTGCGAAACTTTACCAGATTCTGTTCGGCCTTCATCCGGCGGAGAACAGACTTGAAAAAGTAGGACATCACATGACTCGAAAATGGCTGGTTACGTTGGGGTTACGTCGGTAGACTTTAGCTGATTGGCTGACGAAGTAATGTGGTATTGATTTCTGGAAATTTCCTCTTGCAGTTGCCGAAAGTAGGCTGAAAATGGATACACACGACCCCAGGGTCAGTCTTACCGCGTACAGATGACCCAGATGGTTACAGGTTGACCACGATAGGTGACGATCTCCGTACCCCCACTCCACACCACGATAGGTGACCATATCCGCGCCCCCTGAATACCACGATAGGTGATGATCTCCGTGCCCCCACTTCACACCACGATACGTGACAATCTCCGCCTCCTCCTTCAACACCACGATAGGTGAAGATCTCCGCGCCCCCCTCCACACCACGATAGGTAACAATCTCCGTGCCCCCACTCCACACCACGATAGGTGACGATTTCCGCGCCCCTCTCCCCTTCCATACCACGATAGGTGACGATCTTCGTGACCCCTCTCCACACCACGATAAGTGACGATCTCCGCGCCCCCTCCACACCAAGATAAGTGACGATCTCCGCCCCCTCCCACCACACCACGATAGGTCACGACATCTGTACCCCACATCTTCAACACCACCATGGGTGGCGATCTCCAAACCCCCCTCCACCACGATAGGTGAATCTCCGTGCCCCCACTTCACACGACGATAGGTGACGATCTCTGCGCTCCCTCCACACCACGATAGCATTTGCGTACACTTCGCCATCCATAAGATGGCTTGCGAATCGTGTGTCTCCATTATCGCGGAGCGATATCCGGTACTTTACCAGATTCTGTTCGGCCTTCATCCGGCGGAGAACAGACTTGAAAAAGTAGGACATCACATGGCGGGTTACGTTGGGGTTACGTCGGTAGACTTTAGCTGATTGGCTGACGAAGTAATGTGGTATTGATTTCTGGAAATTCCCTCTTGCAGTTGCCGAAAATGGATACACACGATACACACGACCCCAGGGTCAGTCTTACCGCGTACAGATGACCCAGCTGGTTACAGGTTGACCACGATAGGTGACGATCTCCGTACCCCCACTCCACACCACGATAGGTGACGATATCCGCGCCCCTGAATACCACGATAGGTGACGATCTCCGTGCCCCCACTTCACACCACGATACGTGACAATCTCCGCCTCCTCCTTCAACACCAAGATAGGTGAAGATCTCCGCGCCCCCCTCCACAGCACGATAGGTAACAATCTCCGTGCCCCCACTCCACACCACGATAGATGACGATTTCGCCCCCCTCTTCCACACCACGATAGGTGACGATCTTCGTGACCCCCCTCCACGCCACGATAAGTGACGATCTCCGCGCCCCCTCCACACCAAGATAAGTGACGATCTTCGTGCCCCCCACCACTCCACAACACGATATGTGACGATCTCCTCCCTCCCCCCGCCCCCCTCAACACTACGATATCCGTGTTCCCGTCAAGGAGATTACGGGTCGATTCTGCACACAGCCCTCATACATTTATCACCCCTTTGTCGTACCGTAATTGTTGACATCATAACGGGTTGTCAGGTAAAATGTCGACGTGTGATGGGCCAAAAAGATCACTGATGAACAATGTCATGGAAACGGAATGGGACCGTAATCACTTAACTCATCTACGTGGGCTTCCGACCTCGTTTAAACAGATTCCAAATGGAGGGTTATGTCAATCTTCCAGCTAGAACTATTTGACACAATGAATTCCCAACGAAAATAATAATAATAACCGGTACTACATATTGTTGGTACACGAGACTTCTATCAAACGTATTCATTCGCTGAATTGGGATGTAATCTAATGTAGAATTAGAAAACACAAAGAAACAAAATGCTTTATATCCTATACTGTGTGCATAGGGAACGGAACGTTGTTTATCGTTTCGGTTACTTTGTGTTAGTGATATAATGTGGGCGGTTTGCTTTGTTTGTTGATAGAAATAGATTGATGTGTTACAGACGCCGCTGTGTACAAGGGAGAGAAAGAATTAAGGTTTAACGTCACGTTCAGCAATACTTCAGCTATTTAGCGACACTCAAACAAAATTCTAAGTATTTCAACAAAAGCAACTCAACAACCCAGCAATCCAGAAGCAATCAACACAACACACCAAAAACATGTACATATATTGAAACTTATAACAAACCGATTTCTCTCAAATAACCTAAAATACAGTCTTCCTTCACTCGACTAAAAAAATCTTTTAAAGTAGCTGCTTGATAAAAAGAATCTCTTACAATCTTGAAGTCTATACAGTCGATCAGAATATGTTTAACTTTCGCGGCATGGAATACACCTTGTGGCTGCTTCCTTTTTTAGTAAATGTAAGTGAGTTAATACTGTAATAGTATTGGCATTATTGTATAATAAGTGTGAAACATATTATTTGTCAAAGGAGGTGTTTGGTTTATTTGTAATTTTTCCTTGGTGTGTTGTGCTTGTAAACCGAAAATATAATATCCTCGTGTTTACCCCGAAAGTTATAAGCTTGAGAGAGAAAATACTGAATTTTCGTATTCTGAATTTTCATCGAGAAGAGATGAGTCAAAACAATACGATCATTAGAACATAGGTATTTGTTTGCTTTTGCAATATTTGGTGATATTCTTGGAGG
>JAVTVY010040178.1:0-18533 GCA_036873755.1 Hanleya hanleyi
CGACTGAATTTAGCCTTTGTATACTACTGACATCGCACTGCAAAACGCGACGTTGAATTTTCGCGTCGCACGTCGAATTTTGCAAGTCGACGCGCGAGATTAACTTGACACAAATAGAACACCATATTATACTAAGTTCCAATATGTTAGTTTTATATTCCTGCACTATTGATAAGGTGTGCGTCTACTTACCCTTCTGTGACATTTGCAATCGTAATACTCCGAGAAGGATGTTGTCACTTCGACCAAACACTTTGAGGTGGAGACTTGACCGACCATATGGTCGGGTTTATGCGATCTCGTCTGACCATCTGTTTCGTGGTCGCACCGACAACCTTTGGTCAAACGGGATATTCTACCATACAAAATGTGGTACATGGTCATTCACGTGTGTACCGTGGGTATTGTAAAATGGTTGGTCGGAGTGACCATCTCTTCAGACCAATCACACCCGGCGAAATACTGACCTGATCTGGTCACATTTGAGATGGAGGGAACAGGGGGCGGATATGTGGGTTGTAAATGTGGGTTTTGAGCTTTGATATCTAATCCTGGACTTTGGACATGGGGGGGGGGGGGGGGACGACGTTCATTAGGTTTGAAAAAACTTAGAAGTGTCTCCAAGGAAACGTCAGCTTCACAGCAATAAAGAAGTTGTTATCCATAAAATAGCCTTGTGTTATTTACGCCGGTTTTTCTAAATGCCTTTCAAAGAAAGAAATAATACTGACGTTATCGATGACGTGATCAGTAATAGAGATATAGCGCAGTTCGGATGAGAGTGGGTGTGTCAGTGTGGATTCTGGCTAGGTGGCCCATACGTAGTCCAAATGCGTCGTGCGGGGTGTCGTCTTGAAGCTTCCATGGTGTAGAATACGACTGGGGTGGTAACGTTGAACTCTGACGCAATGGTGAGCATGCGCATTCGGAGTCAGTAGTAGGTAAAAGGCATTTTCGGCTGCGCACTGGGACATTTACCCCTATAACTTAGCCGATAGGGATGAGCAGAGAAGACTATTGAGCGAAATGGCGTCATCAGTAGGAAAGAAAGCGCAGCTAGGGGTGCGTAAGTGTGTATGTGGGTTTAACTAGGTGGGGCATACTGAGTCCAGATGTGGAGGTTCTATGGAACGTTTTTATTTAGTCATAGTGTCCTGACCAAGGTGTGACTTTTGCATGCGCACTCGGGGATTAGTAGAGAAAGCGCATGTTCCGATTCGTAACGGGTATAGTAAATACGTCTCCTCTAACCCCAAACCCCTTTTCGCTGTTTTCGGGCCATGACGAAGAGTCAGCCCTATTCGACTCGGGTTTTACAACACGCAGCAATGGTTGATTCGCTCATGGGCTACCGAGCGGGCGTCCGAACTATGCTTGCAGACGGCAAAGACAATAGGGGCGACGCCAGATCCTGGAAGAGTTCACAGATCTATGCGATAATCCAGAGAGTCGACCTGATGGAGAGGTGTGCTATCATCCACTATTACTGGTAAATCATCCTCGATGCCCGGGCCATGGACAACAAGCAATAACACCTGGATGTGGGACGACTCTTTGGTCTGATAGTTCCCGACACCTCACAGTACTGACCCTGACGCGGTGGCACTAACATGATCTAAACGGCTCTTTTCAGGTCCATATCTTGCGAAAGGGAAAAGGCCAACTAGGCACAGCCAGTTTTAATCTTAACCTCTTTCCGTCACCTCCCCCCCCCCACCACACAAACATAGCCGCACGGATGTTAACCGCTTAGGATTGCATGTCAGCCATTTTATGATCCACATACCATATACAAGAGGGGGAGGCACCCCGAGTATCTGTGTTGTCTTTGAGTGTCATCATCCTGGTTCCATTTGAGCAGCTTTTCATGCAAAAGTTATGCATTAAAACCATCAAAGGCTGATCTGATGACGAAAAACGCGACATTGATCACCATGCTTCTGGGCCCATGGCAATGATTCCGTGGATATTGACGATGGGATACTAATACCGACGATGCTATGTCTCTTCATGGCGCAAGATGTACCCGAAGGCTAGATTCAGGTGAAAGGCAGAGGCTTGATTTCCAAAGATCGCTTCGGCGTAGCTGCGTAGACGGCCGAGGTCGATCTGGCGGAAATTATAGACTTAACCATGTTAACAGAGGGCACTGTCGATGAAAAAACTATCGGATCATGGACCTGTGGAACCGATACACCTCACTCACTGGATGGGCGTTGGGCAAGGCCCCAATGGCTACGTCTACTGGGTCACCCACGAGCCTCACAGCATCGCTAGTGTGAAGTGGCATGACAAAATCCCCAGGTTCGTCCAGAGACTGAGTGAGTGAGTGAGTAAATGAGTGAGTGAATAGGGTTTAACGTCGCTTTCAAATCTCCATCGACCATATCACGACGGAGAAGGGAAGGGAGGAGAGGGATAGGGGTGGGGTACCTACTTTTAACAGAGCAGATCTAATGCTGCCATTTTATAGTGCTATCACACTGAAATATCATGCTGTAGGCAGACATGGCACCAGTAGTAGTAACTCTTGGAGCTCGGAGTTACATCTTCAGTTACATCTGAAGCGCTGATTTCGAAGTCAGCTGGAAAGAAGACCAGGAGTTCGATTAAAAGTAGTTTTTTTTTACCTTTTTTAAGTTGAGGCCGGACCACGGAACGTGACTAAGAAGTTTAATTGAAATCGCTCTTAGAGATTTAGAGACGAATTTGACCATTTTTCGACATTTTATCGGATTTTCTAGGAAATATGAAGCAAGCTTGGAGGAGAATGTTCGAGATTCTTGTTTCTATAACATAGCAGTGTTATATCTTAGAATAATATTTCAATCATGCTCTTTCAGAAAATATATGCATATAAGTGTTTTGGGATTAAGATTTTACGACAATTGGTGGCCGAAAACCGGACCCATAGTCTATTCCATGCCGAATGGAAGAATCCCTGGAGTGCACCCTCAAAGTTTTCCAATGCAAACTGAGTGCGTCCGGGGTACATCTGTCTCGCCAGGTGCCGCAGTTGAGTGGTATCTCTTGGGTTTTTAAACACCACCAGGTAATGTGCATCTAAGCTGATGTTCCGATGTTCTTTTTTTTTACTGAACAGATTCTGCACAATGTAGATGATGCTGAGCCGGCGATGATGGCTGCCTTTGGTGAAGAGTTGGGTGACCCAAGCGTCGGTCTCCGCCATGAGATCATCGAGGACTACCAAAGTGTCCGGTTCCAAATCAGCCAGGTTGGGTAGCCCTTCCACGAACGTGATGTTGGACATTGCTGCATACGCCACCTGCCATTCTCCGTAACACCACACGACCCAAGTAATGGGTGGTATAATCATGTTGTCGGTGTATTGAAGGAGTTTCTGGACGAATTGTGTTTTGCCTGAGCCCGTCGGTCCTGCGATGAGGCAGGTGAAGGGATGTTGCCAACTCGGGTCCATGGTTGGAGGTGTATCCGCTGTCGTGGTAACCCGCTCTTGTAAATTTGGTACGAGTGAAACGGGGTCGTCGGCGCTTCAACATTGGTCGCCGTTGTCAGTACGTTACGGCGTTTACTGTCGGTGATGAAAGCCGATGAGTTTTCTGGCGTAGTGGGCACTGCAATACTTGGTGTAGAGCTCGATGTTGATGTGGAATGTATACTCTGTGTGGTGGTAGTGATGACTGGGCACGTTTCGATCACGGGTTTGACTGGTGTAGAGAAGGTCTGTACATTCGGCTGACTGACACTCACTGGTAGTTTTTGTGAACTAGGTTGGTTAAGTAGAGAGATGAGGTACACGACGTCGTGAAACACACCTCCATATAAAATGCCCAGCAGGCTTAGTAATGTCACCACAAAGCCCACTTGCGCTTTGCGCGTTTTGGGAAACGTGATGTTCAGAGGTGGTCGCTGTTTGTCCATAGCAATGTGTTGATGATCGAGCGTGGAATGAATACTACCGGCTGTGGTTTCTGGTTTTATTGCCGTTTCACCTGGTTGGCCGGGACCCATGAATTGACCGAGCTGGGTCACCCTTGCCATTTCACGAGATGCACCGTCTTACCGCGACGTCGCTCCGTTTTCAGGATGCGTTCCACAGTGTAGTAGTCTTGTGCTGTTTTCATCACGGGCTGTAACTCTACGTCGTAAAACGTTCCTAGCAACGGTTCCCCTTGAAGATCTTCCAGTTCATAAACATGCGGCTGTCGGGAGACGCGCCGTTTGATGACAGTGTTCGTCGCTCCAGTTGCTGAGGTAACTCTTCTCGAACTTGCCCTTTACTTTACTGATCCGTACAGGGTACCCGACCTTGAACACCTCCTTCGATCGTGGTTGAAGGTGAATGGGGTACAAGACACGCCGGACTTGGGCTTCATTGCGTTTGGTAACAGTGATGGGCGCTCTCTGTATAGTTCGATGATAAGCTCGATTGTAACCCTCCATCAGCTGGGAGAGATATGGATGTACCGCCTTATATTCTTGTACGTAAAATATTTATACATGCGGCCTTTGAACGTTCGATTGAACCTTTCGACGATAGAAGCCTTGGTCTCGTTCTACGTGTGAAGGAAGAAGACCTTCTGAACTTTCAGAAACTGTTGGAAGGTTCTTTTGAGGAATTCCGTGCCTTCGTCGGTTTGCAAATACAATGGCTTGTGACCCGTCTTGAAGATGCACCTGAACGCAGCCACGAGACTTTAAATCCCCCGTTTTCGTTCGGATGGGTACCACCCACGCATACTTTGACAGAATATCGATGCACGTCAAGATATACCGATTCCCATCGTTGTGTTCGGCAAAGGCGCTCATATGGACCAAATCGGCTTGCCATTGGGCATCTATACCTCCATGCAAAAATGGCGGCGGGCAGCTCGATGTAAGGTATAGGTGTTTTTTTAACCAATCTTGGACTTGAGTACGTTGTATCCCCTAGGGCTTGGCCGGTCGATAGAGAGCCGACAATGCACTATACGCAGCCGGACTCCCGGGGCTATAATACAAAGTATCCTACACCTTCTCTCATCTCTTCATGGTGACAAATGATGATGGTCCCCGGCTCTATCGTTTATTTATAACGGGTATATCTCAGGCAGTCCAACTCGTCTGATGACCGCTCTTCCTCTGTATAAGCACTTGATCCACATCCGTCACGGCATCTTGCAACGCGCACCATAGAACAGGGTGAAGGGTAAAATGCACTATACCCCCATCTAACCGAGCCAACTGAGCAAAGAAGGGACCGCGTCGGACGTACACACCATGACACAAGTGGATAAGGTCGCCGTCCAGTTCACCAGACAACACCAGATTGAATTTGTTCCAGCCCTCGCGGGAGAGACGAATGTGAGCCGGGCACGGTTGTGTAGGGTCCGCATCACAGATGTTTTCCTCCTCCATGATATCAACCTTCCGCATAGACGTACAGGCAGACCTCGTGGGTCAAGCTGAGAAACGCCCGTATTATATGCTCCGCCATGGTCAGTACGTGAATGGCACAAGATTTGACTGTCTCTCGTATTAAAAGGGAGGAAAAGTCCATGACTGTGTCCTTCGTTTTATATAAAGGCCCTCTGGGTTGAATTAGCATAGGCGGATAGTCTATGGCATCGTCGTCTGGATCCGCTTCATCGACGGGGGTGGATAATTTGTTCAATGGGTTCTGCCGCCGCTTCACTCAGGGCACGAGCCCAGCCCAACTGAACAGCTGGCCGCTCATCCGGTGTTAACATCTGGTCCACAATAGGCACCACTTTCTCGAAGGCTGTCCACAGATCATGATGTAGGGTGAAGCCTCGCGTAGGTTCGTTGTAACGCCCCAGGCGTCCACGGTATACGTAGATGGCATTGTTTATGTGGATATATATATAGCCCCAAGAGCTTCTGGGGTCCTATTGACCTAAAAAAAATAGCATATGACCTCTGTGACGTCACTTCCGGTTCCGGTTACATGACCGGAAGTGACCTTTGGCCCCTACGCACCATTATTAATATCCGGTATTGTGCGCATGCGCATCGGTCAAAGATCACTTCCGTTCACGCGACTGGAACGGGAAGTGACACCACAGAGGTCATATGCAAATGTTTGAGGTCAATAAGACCCCAGAAGCTCTTTTATTACTACTTGAGACCCAACACGCCATATTTGGACGAGATATAGAACCCCAATCTCTCACATATGCCCCTGCGCTCGTCCAAAATGCCCACTTTCGCTACTACTCCTCGACTGCACATGTGCGCCATAGTCTTACTTTCAATACACACCTGTTTAGTCGGACGCTTCCCTACGAGCGCTTCAAGATGACACACTCCCCGATCCCGTAGGCCCAATATGAGCCCACATCGAGCCCAAAACGTCCATTCAAAGGCCCCTTCACTACTGCCCGATTGCGCATGAGCAGATGCACACCGGAAGTGACTCTTCACCTTTGACCTCCGGATTTCGCTCCGCATTCCCCTCCCAAATCTCCATATACATTAACATTATCCCAATTTTGCTCCGCATTTCCCTCCTCAGTTTTCCGATACATTAACATTACCGACTCAAAATTATGCAACAGAATTTACGCTTTCTATACTACTAACATTTTTGTCGAAAAAGAGAGGTGGCTATCATATGAAACTTCATGAAGACTGCTGGAGTTAACACTAAATCAGATAAAACAAACACTGTGGAAAAGTTGGGGTACTTCTCCGTAAAATTTTGAGATTTCAGACGCTTTTTTCCTAATTTTCGACCCATTTCACGGCACTTCAGTCACAATTATGGTTGGGGGGGGGGGGGGCAAAGTGGTCCCTACCCCCTCCCCCGCTGATGGGGTTCGAGTCTTCTATACATGTTACTATCTACAGCTGCGTATCATCGGATTATCCAGGTGCGCACATTATCATTTTCAGTTTGCTTAACTCCTGGCACAATACGATATATACCTCGTGGAGTTCCCTCCCCTGAAAGACCACATACGTTTTAGTGGATCTTCATTTAGACTTATTTCCGGCGGCGCAGCACCGCCGGATTTCTGAATTCGCTAAACATGGGAGCGGCCATCTTGATATTGGATGAGTAACAGGTGTTTTCTCGAGCCATACTTCACCGACGTGCCGTGGATTGATCCAACTGAATCCATCGAATAAATGTCATCTAATACTATTTTATTATGGCTGAGAGACCAAGTCGATGACCATACATGATCAAGTTATTCACCTGTACCATGTGTACGTCTGCAGCAAAATGTTTGAGATTGAACTGCGAGTTACTAAAAACTCGAAACAGTATAACACGCGGATCGGATTGATGTGTAGAAAAAGTCGATGTAGGCTTAATTTACAATGACCTACATCAATAAAGAAATAGTGGCTTGATGATGGGTCCCATATAATGCCACAACGCGAAATCTTACATCAGGCTGTGTGAAGAGACTTAATACGTCAACCAGAGAACATTACTTTTAAAGTCCTAGTTTGATATGCGGTTCATGTGCACATTTTGCCAGCAAGCACTTAAACTTCCGGCTAACCCCACACTTTCCAGATGGGTCCTTGCGCGAACTACATTAGTCAAACCTTTAATGAAAACAAACAAATCGACGTTTTTTTTCTAACCATAATGGTGCATCTTGACCTGTATTCACCAGTTGCACACGTAATCGGCTTGTAATACGCAGATTATAAGCTGCAAACGTTTCCGCCGGCATTGATGCATCTGCATCAATAAGTTTTCTTGTACACTCCGTGGGGTCCATTAACCATGAGTATGCCGAATGATAAACAAAACATATCTTAGCAGACTTGCAGACAAATCGCAGTATTTGAAACGAATTATTTCGGTTAAACAAAGGAGATTTCGCCCTGGCAAAGGGTTATTGAATTAATTCTACCCAACTAGACATTGTAGTCTACAGTTGAGTTGATAATATCATCATGTCCATATCACACTCTGTTGACCCACCTACCACAACAGAAAAGTCATACTAAGATACTCCGAGGTGTATATTCAGTTCCGTTGAAGAGTTCCGCTCAGAAATTCCTAATTAATATAATTCATTACTGGCACCGGTGTGGCGGAAACGTTGATCCGATGCATCCAGTGTCCAAGAGACACAGATATACCATGGTCTCTAGACATTAACATCTGGATGTCTAGATTGCCCATCGGGCAATGAGTTCTAGATTTCAGTGTTGGGCACGGATCCCCAAGAGACGAATGTACTATCCCGGAGGTTAGTGTCCGCTGTAGTATACTTGCACTTTTTCGTTTGGATTATCAGTTGATCTGACTGGAGGCTGAGAAACAGAATTATTTAAATAAATGTAATTTATTTTCAAGGCAGGAAGAATATGTCACAATATTAAGAAATGGCGATGTCAGTCAAAACCAGTTACGAAGTGAATGTTTTTCTCATCAAAATACTCGTGAATGTGTTTGGAAGTGTTCTTCGTTAGCAATGTGTGACTTCGTGTATGAGGTTGGACTAACGTGAGGAATTTATCTAACGCCCTTTATTTTGGAGGACGGGGTGGGTGAGTGATGGTGGTGGTGGGGGGGGGGATGTGAGTGTTAGCTGGAGGGAAGGGTGGCATACCAAAGAAGACAAACCATTTGCACTTATGGGGTTGGATTTTTTTTTTAACATTTTACGTGGGTCGAGCAACACATTCAGCACGTATTTGCGTTAATACAGCACATGTTTCAGTTAATGCAACACATTGTTTGCTTGGAAACAAAACATTTGTGTTGATAAATTTATACTTGTCTTGTATCATTTACAATGCATGCTGTATTATGCCATAGGAAACCCTTCGCCGGACGAACCAGTACCCTTCTGTCTGTGATTTTTTTTTGCTGCTTCCTGAACGCGTCATCCTGAGGCAATAACAATTTTCACTCTTCTGATCTGTCATCTGTTGTCGTAGGACGAGAAACGTGTGATGTATATAATACGCCAAAGAAAAGAGTTTATGTTCAGGCAACGACAGTTTCATATGATATTTACCATCTTTGTTTACCAATATTGAAGTACTAGCTAGACTATGGATATATCACAAGTGTAATCTTTTTGTCAATCACAGCGGCAAAGGCATCGACATTTTCGGATGTATAGCGCTAAAGTCTGCCCGTTTTAATTAGTCGTCTACTTTGGAGCTTGTCAAAAATCAATAGTTAACTCTGCATAAATTTCCTTTTTTGCAGCGTGTTGAACGAACTCTACAAAATGACTACCATTTCTACGTGTTATCGATAAATTATCACGCTTGAAATAACTTTTAAATTCTCTCCATATAAAACTCCAGTACAGTTGTTTATGTACCGGCCCTCACTTACACAGGGAGACGTCATTATGTATTCATGCTCAGTGGCACAAAGGTCATTGATGCCGTATAAAGTAATAACAGGCGGTCAGTGGGAGTGTCCCTTTTTGCCATGCCCAGTGAAATTGCCGAATATTAAGCCGCACACACCTCTATGACCGTACACGGCATTGTTGACCTTTATGCTTTATGACGTCTCCCTAATTCAGTCCCGGCACATGAAACAACTGTACTGGAGTTTTATATGGAGAGAATTACAAAGTTATTTCCAGCGTGATGTATTATCGATATCACGGAGAAATGGTAGTCAGTTTGTAGAGTTCTGTTTGTTCTACACGATGCAAAAAAAAGCTCCAAAGCAGACGGCTAATTAAAATGTACAGACTATAATTCCTAAATAATGTACCAAATAGGTTCATTGTCCCATTAACCATTTCGAAACTATCATCTAAAACTATTGCCGGGTGACCTACCCCCCCCCCCCCCCCCCACACACACACACACACCACTCCACTCCGAATGACACCCAAATAGTAAACGCTGTAAATCCACTCCGAATGCCACCCAAATAGTAAACACAGTAAATTCACACCTTTTCACATTGAGCCCAATTGCATGAAACTGTGTGGGTTTTTTATGGATGTTAATTTATTTGAATTCGTACGACCTTCCACGGGAGTTTCGATCAATTATTAAATTTGCTTGCAAATTTCACATTTTTGATAGGATTCTTTAAAATATAGTTTTACTTTGTCCTAGAGGTTTGTCTCTTTTCTTATTCGTACCGCATGAATTCGAGATATAGCGCTTGACTTGGAAAGGTGAATTGGTCCAACTGAACGAAATAGTTTGATTTGTTCATAATAAACGGATAATTATATATGATATTATTCCCAATTAAAAATGCATGCAAGTCTGTATTGTAGTGGTAGCCCAGCGACGTAAATTGACATGCTTACAGATTTCACGCTCTTGCGAATTATGAATATCTTTGTCCACTTGTAGTAGTATAGAAAGAGTAAATTCTCATTTGTGAAATGTGTGGGTTGTTGAGGGTTGACCTTTAACCTGGGATGTGGAGGCGGGCCTTGAACCTTTGAGTTGACCAAGGAGTGTATCTACAGAAGAGATAACGTGCGTAATAACGTCATCTGTAAAGTAATCAATAGTAGAGGAAACGAAGATTCGATCGGGTTGGATGCGCACTTGAGACAGTCGCCTATATACTCCCCAAGTTGAAATACTAGCCAATCTGGGCGAACCTTTTACTGGAGTGGTCTCGGGGCCGTTGTGTGAATTTGACTGGTGACGTCATCGTGCGCATATACACAATCAGGTAATAAAGAAAATAGTAAAGAAAGAACAGTCTGTTGTAGGAGTTTTTAGCGATATGCGGTGCAAATGCGTCGTGTGTGAATTGGTGTTCTATTGGGGCTCTCATTGTGTGGAATATGTGTATGTTGGTGATATTGATCTGTGGGGATTTTTTTGGCGTGATGTGGGCCATATGTGGTCCGAATGTGGGGTTCTAGTGATGCATTCATTGAGTAGTGTCCTGACCGTCGTAGATCAAGTGATACGCGCGTGAGTAGTGGAAAGGACATTTTGAGATGCACGCATGCGCACTTGGGGAGTAGTAGAGACAGAAATGCGAAGGAGGCGTGAGCGGGAGGAAGAGGAGGAAAAAGAGTAGGGGGAGGAGTTGACCGCGCGTACGCATGCGCAGTTGCCACTGATGCCTTTTGTGAGAGGTTTTGCCGATATGTGGGATAAGCTAGTACTTGGTCCAAATGTGCCGGGGCCACTTTGTTACTTCCATGAAAACAACCCTATCCGAAAGACGAGCACGGACGACATCCATCCGTCACAAAGGCTTATCGTTGCCTTGAGTGCGAACGAACGTTTACCAGACACTGATACAATGCTGCACCAGAAGAGAGAGAGAATATGCGTTGGGAATCATAAACCTCGGCTTTAGGGCTTCACTGCGTTAAGACGGGCGTTCCCGCGTTACGACTGCGGCTGTCTTCCATAATTAACCCTCAAACTGGGTTGAACCAGTTCAACGGCATGATATTTCGGTGGGACAGCACTATAAAATGGCAGCGTTAGATCTGCTCTGTTACCGTCCCTTCCCTTCACCGTCGTGATATAGCTGAAAAAATGTTGAAAGCGACGTTAAACCCTATTCACTCACTCACCCTTGAACCAGTTCAAACAGGCCTAAACCACTTCCAATGTGTATGTCTTTGGCCTCAGATTCTCCATTTGCATGATAAAAGTTGTTGATAAAATATGTCTCCCTGATTACGTGACTTCCGATACATGGACAGTATATTACTGCCCAGACACAGACCAGCCCAGACCCACCATAAAGGTTACCTCGATATCTACCACTGCCGGTGACAGCCAACACAAAATCATACCTGAAATGCTTTTTAATTACTACTCCGCGAGTGCGCATGAACGCGATGGCGTCACAGATCAAGGTATGACATTGTACACCACGATATTTGACACCAACCACGCCATATTTGGATCGAGTATGACGCACATCTCTTCAAAACTAGCACAACCGGCCTCCTTACCTAATGCGCATGCGTACAATAACGTCACCGGGTAACGCAACCTCAGTTTTACTCACAGGCCCGCAAAACAAGAGTTTGGGGGGGGGGGGGGGCGCTGGTATTAGGGTGAAGTGTCGAAATATGGGGTCTCTATATATAAATTTTATTTATATAAATCCACATTAAGGTGTGAAACGGACTTTGGGTGAATCGAGAAAGTTAGAAACAGTTATTATGGCGGGCTTCGTTCTCAATTCTGATTGGTCAGTCGCGACACGCCTCCAGCAAGAGAGGTCACGCACTGATCAGCTGTCGCGATTGACCAATCAGAATTGAGAACGAAGCCCGCCATAATCGGGCTGTTCCTAGATGGATGGACAGTCTGTTGGATTTTGAATCGCCCGGCAAAGGTGAAAAATTGCACAAATTTACTAATTTGACGACGGGAATATATAAAGTGATACTTGTAGAATATGCTGATGTATTTTGTTTGGCGGTAAACCGTTTATTTCTCGATTCACCCAAAGTCCGTTTCACACCTTGATGTGGATTTATATAAAGCATGGGGTTAAATATAGAGACCCCATATTTCGCCCACACCCCCCAAAACTCTTGTTTTGCGGGCCTGTGGCTTTACTCTATACAACAAAAGCTTCAATAGGACACCGATCCCGATACCTGGCCCACATATCGCCAATAAATTCTCACAACAGGCGTCCCTAGCGACTGTGCATAGCGGCGCACAATGGCATCACACTTCAACGTTACCATGGTCATCACATTCCTTCCTCATCCTCCCCATTCTCCTCTTAAATGGTCATCTACAAAAGAGTATTGTTAACCCCAGTGTTTAGATAGGTTTTATGAACTAGACCGTATGAAGACAGTTACTGTTCCCAGTAAAATTATTATTGTCAATGACCGTTGTCGAGCTGTGTTATGTGGTAATAATTATGAGGCTCCAATATAGCCCACAGATGGAACGCATCTACCATCTGATTTGCTAGTTTATGTAAAAGTAAGTGAGGGTATTGTCCCAACCTTTTGTTGGATCTGAGTGAGAAAGCATTGCAGAGGCGGCCGATAACTGGACTTGCTGAAGTCCACTGTGTTGAAGATGTGAAGTACCCAGAATTATAGGCGACCTTATCAGAAGGGGCCCTAGAGGTGGATCTCCTGGAAACGTTGGATGATACTCCAGAGTTACAGAATACCTCAGACCTGGGAGGAGAAGATGGGACAAATGAGAAATCCATACCTGTTGACCTGAATGGTTCACAGCTGCGTGAGGAGCAGCGAGACAGACTTGTTAAGCTACTACAGAAACATAGAGATGTGTTCTCTCCGAGTGCAAATTTTGGACTTTGGATACTGCACCACAGTGCCACATAAAATTGAGACTAAATACGCTGCCCCATCACACAACGCCATCTTCTTCTGTGTTCCGAGAGCTTAAGAAGCATATCTCCGATCTCGTAGACCAGGGAAACACGGATGAAGAAAGACCATATTACCTGAGGGCACTTCCTCCTATCGAGTCCTAGACGACGACCAGACGAGGCACGTTGGTGACACTGGAAACTGGCATAGTTCCCCACCTAACCAACAACGTCTCTTCCGTTCCGATATGCACCACTGGCTTCCTTGAACAGGGCAGAGCTTAACTTAAGTAGAAAATCTGACAAACTGTCGTCAGTCGTAGTGCCCCTAGGGTCACTCTCAACTCGTATGGCACCGCAGGTTTCAGACTGTTCACTGCCACGAGCCTGAGATTCCTCCATGACAGCATTCTGTTGCACTGCAGAACGAGGCTCTCCATAAGGGTTGGAGTGACGACCTGCGCCGGCACGCGTAGTTCGTCTCGGGGTAGGAACAGGACATGCCTGTTGTCTTGGTATAACTTGTCTTCTCACTGGGACACGTGGAACTGGATCACTATCAGGAGCATAATCTAGACCAATAAGGACTCCTTCCTCTTCGGATTCACTGGATGACTGTGCACTAACATGTTCGTTTGGTTCCGAAACAGTCTCCTCCCTAGGTGTGGCTGACGGTAGAACTGTATCTGGACACATACGTAGATTTGATCGATGCACGCTCGTCGTGAGGCCACTACCATCACATGATTCAATGGAGTAAACCTGTTCATCTGGACCTAGACAGCGAACCACTTTATACACCTTCGTTTGCCACGCATCTTGGATTTTGTTCCGACCTTTCACTCGATTGCGGATGAGCACTCTATCTCCGGGTGCAAGCGGCTGACTACGCAACCCCTTGTCTAGAACTCGTTTCCGGGATTCTGCTCCTGCATCCATTCGTTTTTGGGCTCTTTCGTAAGCCTCTCTCAAGGCTCGTTGGTGTTCAATGAGCCAATCGCTAGGTTCATTCGGGTCTTCTTCATCCTCTCCTCCAAGTAGTAGATCTATCGGGAGCTTGGGATCTCTGCCGAACAGCAAATAGTATGGTGAATAGCTCGTACTCGCATGCGGTGTGATGTTATATGCGAAGACGACTTCAGATAGATGTTTCGACCAAGATTTCTTCTGGACTGGTAGAAGAGAACGCAACAGGTCATGCATAGTGCGGTTAAATCTCTCGCACTGCCCATTACCCTGAGGGTGATATGGGCTAGTGCGAGACTTCTTTATCCCATACAAGCGACAAAGTTCCAGGATTACTGATGCCTCAAAGCTGCGGCCTTGATCGGAGTGAATTCTAAGGGGAATCCCAAACTTGTTGAACCATTCCTTGACCAGGACTCTTGCTGTAGTTTCCGCTCCTTGGTCCCTTGTGGGGATCGCCACTGTGAATTTCGAAAAGACATCGGTCATGACGAGTACATTCTCATAACCATCACTACTACGTTCAAGTTGACAGTAATCGAGAGCAACTACTTCTAGAGGTCTTGTTGCAAGTAGACTACCCGCCGGTGCCCTGACACGAGGATGGGGCAATTTGGAAACTGTACAACGCTCGCAATCCTTGCACCACTTTTCCACGTCAGCATAGATGCCAGGCCAATAACACCGTTGGCGGATGAGTGCCAGTGTCCTCTCGACTCCTTGGTGTCCCAGTTGATCATGCATAGCTGTCAATACTGTATTCTTCAGTGCCTCTGGCAGAATCAGCTGCTTTAGCTTGCCCAGGGTGCGGTCGTTCACTTGTCGATATAGAATTCCACCATCCATCTCCAGCCTTTCCCACTGCTTAGTAAGGGTCAACACACGTCGCGGAAGGTGTCTGCGCTGTCCGAAATTCGGCTTGCAACCGTTTTTCCAGAAGGGGAGAAATGCCTTGATGGTTGGGTCCCTTTCTTGCAGGTTTTGTATCTCTGTCTTGGAATAACTGGGGAAGCTACTTAATACCTCCATGGGTGCAGGTTCATCACTAACCTCTGCTTGAATTGCACTGGTGACCGCAACACTACCAGCCAGTACACTTGCAGTGCAGACCTCAACTGGAATGTCCGTGACCTTTCCCATTGCAGTACAAGCTGCACGGAAGTCATCCCCTGTGACTGTTCCCTCGTGTGCCTGTGGCAGTCTCGACAAAGCGTCTGCGTTGGTATTCGATTTCCCAGAACGATAGCGGATTTCAAAATCAAACACAGCTAACTGAGCTACCCATCGCTGTTCCACTGCTCCTAGTTTAGCAGACTGGAGGTAGCTGAGTGGATTGTTATCCGTGTATGCTACGAATTTACTTCCCAGCAGATAGTCTCGAAACTTGTCTGATATAGCCCATTTAAGGGCTAGAAGCTCCAGCTTGAAAGAACTGTAATTGGACATGTTTCTTTCGGTCGGGCGTAGTCCCCTCGAAGCATATGCGATGACCCTGCGTTTACCATCTACCTCCTGTGAAAGTACAGCCCCTAATCCTTGGTGACTGGCGTCTGTTTCAACAATAAACGGGAGTTGGAAATCAGCATATGCGAGAATAGGCGCTGTAACTAAGCTGTCCTTCAGTGAACTAAATGCTCCTTCACATGTTGATGTCCATCTTTCTGAGAAGCTGAACTTCTTCCGGTCCTTTAGATCTCTCTGGCACATTGCAACAAGGTCGTTCAGTGGTCTGGCAGTACGAGCAAATCCAACTACAAACTTTCTGTAATAGCTCGCGAACCCTACAAACATCCTGAGTTCCTTTAGATTTGTGGGTGCCGGCCATTTGCTAACAACTGCTATTTTGTCCGGATCCGTTGATATACCTTGAGCCGATATCACATGTCCGAGATACCGAACTTCTTCCCTGAGGAAAAAACACTTTCCAGGCGACAGTTTCATTCCCAGTTGCTCCATCTTCGTCAACACAATCTCCAGTCTCTTGATGTGTTCTTCAAAAGTAGCCGAATAGACGACAACGTCATCTAGATATACCAGTAGGAATTCAAAAAGTTCCTTAGAGAAACATCTCTGCATTAACCGTTGGAATGTTCCCGGGGCGTTTGAGAGGCCAAATGGCATCCTACGAAATTCGTAGAGCCCAAACGGAGTCACGAACGCTGTCTTTGCTGCATCTTTCGGGTCCATTGCTACCTGGTTGTAACCGCTGGCGAGATCGAGCGTCGAGAAGTACTGAGCGCCACAAAGATGGTCAAGTGTATCCTGGATTCGAGGAAGAGGAAATGCGTCACGTCGTGTCTTCTGATTCAGCCTGCGATAATCAACGCATAGGCGAAGATCACCAGTTTTCTTTCGTACCAAGACTATTGGAGCAGCATAAGGTGAGTGACTCTCTTGAATGACATTTTTCTCTAGTAATTTCTGTATATGTCGGCGTACCTCGTCAAGCTGGTTCGGTGGGATCCTTCTACAAGGCTGGGCCACTGGGATTCCATCCTCGGTAGGTATAGTGTGCTGCACTATATCAGTGTATCCCAAGTCATCGTCATCTTGTGCAAATGCACCCTTGTGTCTGCGAAGCAGATCTTTTAGCTGCATTCTTTCTTGTTCCGTGATGGGCAAGCTTTCCACATCTTGCAACATTTTGTCGTATTTACTATGCACTACAGCTTCCGTGGATGTCTCGTGCACCTGACCGGTAACTTCAGATATGGCTGGATTGAGTTCTACGAAGTATGGCTGATCACTCTGTTCAGTGGTTGAAGGGTTCATCTCAACATAGTCAGCTGAATGTATGGTACCCAACCAAGTCCGTGGTTGCAGCCACAAATCTTCATTACTAAGATTGGCCACCCTCACAGGCAGAATATTCGCATCTGCGGTGCAGCAAGTGTTCACCACATGCAGGCTAGGGGGAAGAGACGTTGCAACTGCTTCAACTGTAACTGTGGATTTGGTGCTTGGATTCCCTCTAAATCCACACGTATCGATGACACAAATTGACCAAGCAGGAACATGTACGGGACGCTTCCCTGCCACCTTAGCAATACCAAGTAACTGCACATCTTGTCGTTGTTGTTGGAGTACCACACCAAAAACTTTGTTCCATTCCTCTGGAATTTCCTGTAGAGATGATTCACCATCGGCACCTTTCACCACATGGAGACATTCACGGATGACATTCATTCCCAACAGTCCAGGCATCTTCTCTTTCCGTAGACGACCCAACGGATCAGTGGGGTCCTTGACAACAAGGACTCCAGTGCATGGCAAAGACTTACCTAGAGCTGTAATCTCCAGCTCAATGTAACCAAGGTAGGGAATCTCTGAGTCATTCGCAGCCGCCAGCTTCAGCCATTCAGTCGTAGGAATAAGTGGGCTGACCTTGTCCTGCAAATACTTATGGAAAAAACTTTCAGTGATAGTAGTAACTTGTGATCCGGTATCCAGGAGACATGACACCTCCACTCCCGCCATCAGTACCTGGGTAACAACACTGTCTCCAACCACCTTGTTATATATGTTTTCTCGTGAACTGTAGTCATCTTGAGGTTTAGAGCCTGCAACTTCCCCTCCTACCACCTGGCTCATTGTGGCAGGGGGTTGGAGTTTAACGACAACAGGGGGGTCGGGTGCTTCCCAGCTCTTTTCGGGCATTGCCTCGCTATGTGTCCCGGGGCGTTACATTTAAAACAGATAGGCCGACCATCCGCGTCATTTTTTGGTTCTCTTCTATGACGAGTGGGTCCTTGAAATTGCCTTGATGCATTGCCGGACTTCATTTCCTTTATTTCCAAAGCCAAGTCTTGGAGTGCTTTAGTTTGCTTATCCATTATCTCCAAGAATCGGTCGGGTGTCTTATTGGTTGCAGATTCTTCTTTACCTGCAGAAGAATCAAAAGTACTGGATAAACTGTGTTCCTCAATGATTTTGTGACTTACCACTGGCCTACGTGCCACTCGTTTTGGTCCCTCCTCTTCTTCTACATACCGCATAGCTTCGTCACGGATGTTTAGAAAGGTCGTAGTTGGGCGTTCCCTGATCAGACGCCGCAAATCTCTGCGCAACTGGGGATCCTTGACTGCATCCGCAAACTGATCCCGTAGGGCCAAGTCACGATCGGGTACAACATCCACATTTTGTACGAAGGACCTGATCCATTAAACGTGTGAGCTCATGTGAAAATGAGCGAAGAGTCTCACCTTCTGTCTGACGACGACCATAAAATTGTGCTAGCAGCTGTGGAACAGATTGCTTCTCGCCAAAGGTTTCCACTAGAACTTCTAAAATTCTATCAGGGTTCTCCCTCACCTCTTCAGGACGCACCTTCACC
>JAVTVY010040179.1:0-17795 GCA_036873755.1 Hanleya hanleyi
GCCATTGGTCCATGCCACGGCACTGTTTCCACCGTCATCGCCCTATTCAAGATATCTACAATTTCCCACTGACCAAACTCACCCGTCTACGCAGCTACGTGGAAACCATCTTCAATGACCAACCTACGGCCTTCACATTAAATGTAGCATTTGGGTACATCTTTTGCCATAAGATGACGGGTGAATTGCGCTATTTCTATTCCAGTGCCATCAACCCAGTGTACGACCAACCGTTTACCATCATTAACCGGAGGTCACTAGAGATGATGCTGGACCAAGTGGAACAACTGGATGCCTTGAGATGGGCCCAACAACAACGACCCAGCACACAATGGGTGGTAAAGAGGGTGACCAATGTTACGTTTTTCGTGACCAAGACGACCAATCAACCCATCGGGTGAATGCGTCACCCATGCACTGATAAATACCACAACATGCCGTACATACTCTCTATGTCTACATGCTGATCGTTGACTTGAGCTCAGTAAACACTTGCGCCTGATGTGACGATGCGTTGAATAATAAAACACGGTGTTTGATATTTCGAATGCAAACATACTAAACATACCCAGAGCGGCTCCCCCAGCCTGGGTGTGATGTACATTGGGGATAATAAACTGTATGAATATTGCTGAACTTGTTGTTATTCACATCACCCCATTGACTTGATAGGCAGATCCCAATAAGCCCGGGGACCGATATTAGCCCTTTTGGCTAGAGGTGATACTAGTTTAGAACTGATTGTGCTAAAAATAGATTAACAGCTAGCTTGCTAGAAAAAGGAAACGGCCTGGCCGTTTCATCAGACACTCTGTCAACCACCAAGATGTTCACTTGTACTACGTGCTCGAAATCATTCACTCGCCGGCACGACTTGCACCGCCATGAGGCTACCAAGCACGATGGAACCGCCCGGTATAGCTGTACGATATGTAGGCCTACACTGTCGTTTCAGCGCCCAGATCATTTACAGCGCCATGAACGTTCAATTCATGGGCCATCCAAGCGTCCATGCGAAGAATGTGGCCAACTCTTCAAACGACCCAGTCAGTTAAAACGGCATGAGCGTTTGATTCATGGTGCATCACCACGGCATGAGGGACAACTTTCCACTAAAGAGGTACCCAGGAGGGACAGATCCACTGAAGATGAACCCGGGGAGGAGAATGCCACTGGTGATGCGATCACGGAGAGCCCGCCTATACCCACAGCTCAGAAGAGCCTAGATATCCAGCCGGTCCCTAGCATCACTGTTTCCAGTCATACGCCTGACAACAACGAACATTTTCTGGAAGATGCGGTGGATGTTCCCAGCGATCTCTTACCCGAAGATCATCCAGTGAGTGAGATGTATCGACGCCATTGGTCCATGATCCGACACTGCTTCCACCGTCATCGTCCTATATTGGACTTGTACAATTTCCGACTGACCGACCTCGCCCGTCTACGCAGCTACGTGGAAGCCATCTTCAATGACCAACCTACGTCCTTCACATTAAATGTAGCATTTGGGTACATCTTATGCCATAAGATGACGTGTGAATTGTGCTATTTCTATTCCAGTGCCATCAACCCAGTGTACGACCATCCTTTCACAATCACCAATCGGGCATCGCTAGAGACGATGCTGGCCCAACTGGACACTGTGGATCCCTTAGAATGGGCCTATGAACAGCGTCCCAACACCAAGTGGATAGTGGAGAGGGTCACCAATGTTACGTTCTTCGTGGTTAAACTGACCCACCACCCCCATCGGATGAAAGTATTCACCCATGTACTGATAGATACTCAGAATGCGCAAACAACTATCTGAGGATATGTTTCCTCAACGGTATCCTGGCCTGCCCGATGACGATTAGAACAAACGGTTCAGAGCGAACATGGCCGAAGATGGAACTTTCTGAAATGGCGACTTCTGATTGGACAAGAGTAGCCGAGAATACATCTAACGGACAGGAACGAATATGACAGATGCAAATGGTGGCCTCTGATTGGACAAGAATATTCTTGAATTGTAAATATACCCAACGCGGCTCCCCCAACGTGGGTATGATGTAACATTGGGGAGAATAAACTATATGAAAAAAAACTTCTTGTTGTTGTTGTTCTCTCATGTGTGATCATTGTTGTTGTTGCTGTTGTTGTTCTCTGTCCGGTCTATATCATGGTGTTATGTTAGAGTGTTAAGGTGTAACGACGGGCGTCACTGCATTTCGAAGAATTAGTGACAATTCCATGGAATATCAGAGCTTCTGAGCTATTTCACCTGAGCGTTGAAGCATTAAGAATGGCGTTGGTGATCGTTGCTACAAGATGACACCTCACACGACGCATTCGGACCAAGGATGGTCCATCTCTACACCAAATAACATCCTTCACTGCTAAAAAATGCCCACTTTCGCTACTACTCCTACTGATGACGTCACCAATGACGTCACAGATGCTGTGGATATCCCTCAACTCGGAATGTACACCCCGAGAGCTACAACATGACACCTCTCAGGACGCATTCGGACCAAGGATGGTTCCTCTCTACTCCGAATACCTTCCTTCACTGCCCCCAAAATGTCCACTTTCGCTACTACTCCTGCTGATGACGTCAACAATGACGTCACAGATGCTTCGGACATGCCTCAACTCGGAATGTACACCTCGAGAGCTACAAAATGACACCTCACACGACGCATTCGGATTAAGGATAGTCCCTCTCTACACCAAACTCACCCCCACGCACCCACAAAATGTCCACTTTCGCTACTACTCGTACCGATGACGTCATCAATGACGTCACAGATGACGCGGACATCCTCAAATCGGAATGTACACCCCGAGAACTACAAGATGACACCTTCCAGGACGCATTCGAACCGTGAATAGCCCATCTCGACCCCAAATACCTTCATGTACTGCCCGAAAATGTCCACTTTCGCTACTACTCGTACCGATGACGTCACCGATGACGTCACAGATGACGCGAACATCCCTCAAATCAGAATGTACACCCCGAGAACTACAAGATGACACCTTCCAGGACGCATTCGAACCGTGAATAGCCCATCTCGACCCCAAATACCTTCCTTCACTTTCCCAAAATGGCCACTTTACTTACTACTCGTACCGATGACGTCACCGATGACGTCACAGATGACGCGAACATCCCTCAAATCGGAATGTACACCCCGAGAACTACAAGATGACACCTTCCAGTACGCATTCGAAGCGTGAATAGCCCATCTCGACCCCAAATACCTTCCTTCACTGCCCCAAAATGGCCACTTTACTTACTACAACCAACTGCGCATGCGCAGATTAACGCGACATGCATTCAAAAACACACCATTCTGACTCTACCCCACACAAGCTTCACTTTGACACCTCACACGACCCATTCGAACCGTGATTAGCTCATCTCTAACCCAAACACACCCCTACATAGCACCCAAAATGCCTGTTTTCTATACTACGGCCAGACTGCGCATGCGCAGACTATTGAACACGGACGAACCATTGGTGTAGTCAAGTGCTCCTCCACGAGAGCTTCAAAATAAGACCTCACTCGACCGCATTGGACCATTAGGGACTCACCTAGACTCCAACATGTCCACCCAGTATGGGCCTATACACCCATAGCCATGCAGTATAGGCCTATGGGCCTACCCAGGCCTCGGTGACTTTTTTCAAAAATTTCACCGATTCGCTCCGCAACACTTCCTATCGTGTTCTAAATGACGAGACGAGTAAAACGAGACCCCACAACCCTACCGCAAATGTATAGAAGTGGGTTTCCCAGGGGGATAAACATTGAACCTATACCCCAGTATGGGAATATATATTTATATATATATATGTCTATATGGGGCTATATCGTACTTTTTCAAAAATTTCACCGATTCGCACGGGGACACTTCCTATCGTGTTCTACATGACGAGACGAGTAAAACGAGACCCCACAACCCTACCGCAAATGTATAGAAGTACGTTTCCCAGGGGGACAAACATTGATCCTATACCCTAGTATGGGACTATATGAGGCTCGGTGACTTTTTCAAAAATTTCACCGTTTCGCACGGGGACACTTCTTATCATGTTTGTCTTGACGAGACGAGTAAAAGGAGACCCCACAACCTATACCGCAAATGTGGAGAAGTAGGTTTCCCAGGATGGTCCTATACCTCCCATACCCCATATAGGCATTTTCCCGTAATTTAGAATAAAGTCCGTATTCCGTATTTTTTCAGGAAAATTTTTACATACACCCACCCTGGAACTAGGGGGAGATAACTCTATTGACAGGCGAGCCCCGTTAAGCCCGGTGACCTATATACCCCCCATACCCCATATAGGCATTTTCCCAGGTTTTTCGATAAAGTCCGTTTTCCGTTTTTTTTTTCAGGAAAAATTTTACATGCACCCACCCCATTGCCTGAATGCCTCTTCACCTAGGCTTCACTTTGATACCTCACTCGACCCCATTGGACCATTAGGGACTCCCCTAGCTCCAACACGGCTATTTGCATACCCTTGGGCCACCGCGCATGCGCAGAATGCCGCTATGTCAACCCCACACCCAGTCCATGAGATGCCCTTCATGAATGCTTCACATTGATACCTCACTCGACCCCATCGGTCCACTAGGGGCTCCCCTAGCCCCAAAAAGGCTATTTTCATACCCTTCGGCCACCGTGCATGCGCAGAATAACGCTATGTCAACCCCACACCCAACCCATTAGATGCCCCTTCACATAAGCTTCACTCGACCCCATCGGACCATTTTATCTAGGGACTACTTTTTCTCCGCGGGAGCTTTTTCCAGCGACCGAATCACCGCCAGACATGACCGCATCACCGCGGAGGAATACATTTTTGACCTGGGTCACGTGATATGCAAATTTGGAACTCTCCTGGATTGGAGGTCCTTCAGCCGGAACTATACTGCACTTGACCTCTGTGACCCTCCCGTGACCTCCCAGTTCCGCCACACTCCGCCACAAAATATGCTGCGCATGCATCAAAATAAGACCTGTGCCGGTAGTTAGCTACTACTGCCGCCGCCTGACAGAATCTGGTCACAATTCCAGACAGCTTTGACTCTCCCGTAAATTCAATGATGACAAGTTGTATGCTGTTTTATATCACATTGTACTTGATTTCTGGAGAACTTAATTGTGCTTTAATTTGTTTACATGTAAACATTTTATTTAAAAAACCACCAGCTATGCCTACTTACACGACAAGAAAGAGGTCTGAAACTTCCTCCCTTAGAGTGTCCAGGTTTCTGTGTTTTTTAATGTTCGTGTATAGTTGCAGGTCTGATATGTTTAAGTTACATTTCCATTTATCTAATTTTATGCGTGTTTTCGTTCATTTTCCAGTGGCACTACTTTCGTGCTCAAAATATGTCGTCTGCTAAACCACAGATTTTGAGAGGCGCATGTTGAGTGATCTTGTGGGACTAACTCATTCTCATTAGAAAGCGTGTTTGGGCAGTAATTTAGTATTAAATAATCCCAGTATAAGTGTAATTCATTGTAGAAAACAATGGGATATTCACTTTGCCTGTATTCATTTACATTTTCATGAAATAAGTGTGTTGAGTTACAGTTTGGAATTTTCACAATTTAATCTTACCCCTCTAGACCCTCTCCATTATCTGTTTATAGCAAGTTTCTAAAATCCAGTGGTGGTCAAATCCTTTACGTAATAATTTCCCTGTATTGATAAATGGTTTTTTTCCATTCTGCTTCTGGAATATTCATGGAATGATCTCTGCATATTACATGCACCCAATGTGTAAAGCTATTTCTGTGCAGGAATGGTGACAGATGAAATAACGAGTGATGTCCCTTGATTGAACAGGAATACAAAATTTTCAGCTATCTCAAAAACATATATTTTAAAGTGTTAACGTTGTTACACTCCTCTATCGACTTTTATAATTGTTGCTGGACAACCCAGACTGCTTGGTGGAGATTTGTGAGACTTCGTTTTTCCGAATTTGCGACGAAAAGTTGACAGAACATAAAATAGGTAACGGAAACTGGCCACTCATAAACTGGCCACTCATCTAATGAATGCCTCTTCTATGGAAGAGCCCAGAATATGTTTTAAATACAAACTAGATCCTGGTGGGGAATGTATAACAAATTATCAGTCTGGAAAACTCAACTGTGGCACTATGTGTGTGGCTTGTCGGTTAGGCGAGTAACAACAACAACACCGGTCATACCAGGACATCATATCGTTGGACTTTGCCTGCGATGCGACCCAATACCAATGTACATGTCTTTTTGTTATTATGTCACCAAACCAGCTGGGGACATTGAAGTCAACCCAGGTCCAATTCTGTTAGACGGGGGTATCCCAGCAGCCTTTGCGACGCTGCCTGACAACTATGGCGTGGGCTAAAGCAAGGCATAGCGACGTATTCACTTAGCCCAGGCAGACCGCGCTTCTCGCCGTTAAATCGTATTTCCTCGACGTTTGCGGCTGGTAATCGTTTGGAATCGAAAAGATATTGTTAATAAGGTAACATTTAACAGCTGAAAGGATCAATTGTGTGGTAAAGACTCCAGGAAAGGGTAATAAACAGCTCTAAATAACCCACAACACTGATCTACAGGGCGCTAACCCAGCCGTTAAAATCCTGGGGTTAACACAACGGCAACACCGTCATTGTCGGCATATAGCACGGATAATCTGTTTTAATTTCCCCTCATAAAGCTGTTAATTATCCATATTCAGTGATTGACTTATTAAATGATTGACTTATTGATCATGAAATGCTGAATAACGCAGATATATACTTGTAGCAAAATTCCTTCACCGTTATGGATAGTCTGTGTTCTTCTGCTTTTATAAAGCTGTTAATTATCCAGATTTAATGATTGACTTAATGATCAGGAAATGGTAAATAACGCAGATATATACTTGTTTTAGCAAAATTCCTTCGGTTATATATAAACTGAGTTTTCATGACAATCTCAGACCATATTTACAACTAGCACGATGAGTTACGTATACATGTATTCAGATAATCTGCCAGGTGAGGCGAAGACAAGATATCAGTCAAAACTCTCGCTAGTCGGTTTGGATAAATGCCCTTACAAGTTACCAGCTGATGTGTGGATAGAAGACATGACGGCTTGGCCAGAAGTTTTGTACGAGGATGTGTTTCATTACCTAGTGAACTAGTAAATCATATGATGTTTTGATTAGCATTACCTGTTTCTCTTAAGTTTGAATGACTCGGATTGATTGAAATTGTAGTTTAAGGGCTGCTTCCCATTCGGATTTCGCGGCCCATCAACTCAATGTTTTATTTGAATCTCGCGGTACATTACTTTGTTTATTGAATTTCTTTTCCAGTGCTAAATATATAAATAAATAAATAAATAAATAATAAATAACAATGAGAGATTAGTAGGAGATATAAATAGAAGACTCGGATACTGATGACGGGTTATATAAAGACTGATTGGTTAATGGATTGTACTATACAAGTCAATGAAATAATCACTGTAACTGAGAATTACTCATCACAGTGTCAACATGACAAAGAAACACACGTCAGACCAAAGATCAAATAAAATTGATTGATTGACTGTTTATACAGAAAATTTACCATACGGTTATAAGCCACGGATACATACTCCTCCATGCTGATGTTAATCATTTAATAAGTCAATCACTGAATATGGATAATTAACAGTTTTATGGGGGAAATTAAAACAGATTATCCGTGCTATATGCCGACAATGACGGTGTTGCCGCTGTGTTAACCCCAGGGTTTTAACGGCTGGGTTAGCGCCCTGTAGATCAGTGTTGTGGGTTATTTAGAGCTGTTTATTACCCTTTCCTGGAGTCTTTACCACACAATTGATCCTTCCAGCTGTTAAATGTTACCTTATTAACAATATCTTTTCGATTCCAAACGATTACCAGCCGCAAACGTCGAGGAAATACGATTTAACGGCGAGAAGCGCGGTCTGCCTGGGCTAAGTGAATACGTCGCTATGCCTTGCTTTAGCCCACGCCATAGTTGTCAGGCAGCGCCGCAAAGGCTGCTGGGATACCCCCGTCTAACAGAATTAGGAATCCGTGCAAAGTGTAAGCGGAGCTAAGGGAAATGTGTTGCAGCAAATCACAGAGCTTAATATCCAGTGACAACTGTGATTACATTAAAATGCGTCCAGGTTACTCCTGCAGAATATTGATGGTTACAGGGGTTGGAGAGTTTTGACTGGACATGTTCTCCCTGTATAATTTGCATCACTACGAGAACTACCTTTTGCAAATGTTAGATGACGATAAGGATTAGAACATCAGCAATGTCAGTCTGAATGAGATGGAAGAATTACCTTTTGGAAATATCAGCCAGACATCGACAGGTAGCATCAATAATACCAGTTTAAGGATCATCCTTATCTTTCAGTTTTGCCAAGTCTAAATTTCCAAAAACGCGCCCCTCATACTTATAATGACCAAATTTTATGACGCAATGATAGCATGAGTCATGAAAAGACAAAAAATGTAGGCCTACCGTTATTTCTTTTTTTTGTTGGAAAATGTTTTCAATACCTTTGTGAAGCAAAAATGAAATGAAATGACAAAAAATTTTGGAAGCGACTTTCAGAAATGAATACTATAACAGCCCAGGAAAAGGATAAATAAAATGACTCAGGTAAGTTTTGAAATCCTACAAGCAAAATTATCCACTTTACCTGAAGCACGTGACCGTACATACATACATTTTCGACTCTGCACATGTGCACACACGAAATAAAGATAATTCAATAGGAAATAAACTATATAGCAGGTATCAAATTCAAATTTCCCACAAATAAGCTTATAATACACAATATATATATGTGTACAATTACACTAATGCACTAGAGATCCTTGTCGAGAGGAATGTGTGAGACTAGAAGTATGGCTCTTCGCCATGAGATGGAACATCAAAGAGTTAGTGGAATTATTCCAACAGCCTATTTTACATTTAAATAGCCCCGTTTCAGTGCCTAAGGCTCTACTTCTTTGAGGTTATCTGTGATCACAGCCCCCGAGCCAGCGTATCTAAGTCTGTTTGAGCCGGTGCTAGGGTGTGTGTGAATATTTCATATTCTCCACATGAATTTCAGCAATAAACGCGCGGCTGAGATACTCAGGTTACGTCCGAGAATCCGCCGTATTCTCGGGTCTGAATGTTAGGTGCCGAGGGAAGTTTTCTATAGTCATATGGTTGCCCTTTAGTCGCAAGACGTCAAGTTTTCCAACCTCTTTGCTTATCGCTTCAATTTATTACCTGTATATGGCAGGATTCTGCTGGTGGACTGTCACTTAAAACGCAAATGTTAGATTGAACATCTAGTGTTGGAGGCGGGAAAGCATTTAGAAAGTGTTGTATTCACCACTTTTAAGTGTTAAATGCAACATTTTAAGCTGTTGCATCCAACACTTCAAAGTGGTGAAACAACACTTTCTAAATGCTTTCCCTCCTCCAACACTCCAGATGTTAAATCTAACATTTGCGTTCTAAGATGTCCCCAAGGCACACCCTGTGAACATGTCATTCGACAAATATAAGTAGGGTTATTGTGTTGGTGGGGAATGTATGCCTTACGACGTCGGACATTCCAGGTTAGTTTTTCTGGGTATTCTTACATTTACCAGGTTACCCCATGTTGAGGTGTTTACTCCATCAGACATCTTTGTTGCTCATCCATTAACATCACATGAGTTATTTCTTTGGGCTGATCTGTCATCACAGCTCCCGAGCTAGCGTATCTAATTCCATTTAAGCCGGTGCTAGGGGCCGTGTGGATACTTCATAGTCTCCACATTAACACCTGCAATGAAAGCGCGGCTGAGATACTGAGACTACATCCGAGAATCCACCGTATTCTCGGGTCTGAATGTTAGGTGCCGAGGGAAACTTTCCTGTAGAGTCATATGATTGCTCTTTCGTCGCCAGACGTCGTCAATTCTTCTCACGTCTTGCATATCGCCCCAATGACGTAACTCAGAAACTCTAGCTGTGATAGGTGTATATAAGGCGAGGGATAGTATATAAAGGCGAAACTGGTCATATTCATGGAGTGGGTAAATCGAGGTGGGTTGGGAGGCATCATGACGTCACGTCCGATTACGTGACTTCCGATCTCATCTGGTGCCATCCTCTCCCAGGGTGCTTTCCGCTACGCTGCATTTACCACTGTAGGGGTCTCGCCATCTGATATACAATAACTGGTTTATGATAACCATCATAAGGATGGGGTTTGAATTGTCCTGAAACCATTGATCACCACAATACATTCGTTCTGAAGAGAATAATCCCATAACTATCACTTCATTGATCAGATTATCTCATTGCCGCCCTTTATTGCACACAATTAAACCATATTTATCTCCTATTCTTTTCGTTTGTCTTTTTCATTTTTAGCCATATAGGTGTGTACTGTGTATGTTTAAGGGCGTATCTTTGGTTATACTGAACTCGTGCTGACCATTCACATTTTCAGTAGCATGCGTACTCGTTAAGGAGAAGTAGGAAGAACTGGTGTGGTTGCTTGGGTAGTGTCTGGCGTGACTTAGCTTATTGCCGGCGCAGTACTTACGGACGACCTCGACCTGTCAGATCCCTCATAAATGCGCTCGACCCTGGACCTTGTCGTCGGATTCTTGCTGTTGAAATACGGCCATATCATTGGTTGGTGGGCATGGTTGACCTCCGTGTGCTACTCAATCCTGATGCATTTTGTGGGTTTCATATCGACTCCCTCAAGGCTGGGCGACGGATCAATCTCCTTTGGTTGACGCACAGGACCAGCGACCTCAATCTCAGTAAACTCAGATATAATATCACGGAATATTATATCTGAATTCAGCCCTATATAAATCCCATGCGAATTTGAAACTATTTTTGTTAGGCAATCCGGTGGCTAGCTTGTTGAAATCACGCCCACAGTAATTACGCACGGTAGCATGTGGACTAATATATAAAAATTATCGGGATACAGTATCCAAACATGGGACCATTTCCAGACGGTCTGCATGGTAGAGAGTGAAGATCAAAGTGTTCACTCCCGTCGAAAAGTCTGGCTTTGACTCAAGCGGGTGGAAAATATCAAAAGATTGTGCCGCGCGAAGATGTTAATCTCCGTGAAGTAAACGTCAGTCATTGACAGAGATAAGTGATTGGCTTATTATGGGTCTTGCAGAATATCGGCGAACATTTCGCACGAAGTTTTCATAGCGTTACGTCTAGATGGTATTCCCCTGATTTACCATCTTGGTTTACCTAGATTGCAGCGACCCCAACCCTGCATGGAGCAAATGGTCGCGAGCGGATCCATGAGTAACACTTTTGTGACGGGCGTCAAAAAAAAAAACCTCACCACGATTGCCAAGTTCCTCTATCGTTGCTATGCGGAGGAAGCGTTCCTGTCACTCTAAGCATCTACGCGATTAAGAGATTGTGTGTATGCCATACCACTATGTATACCGCGCGGCGTCGTGGATGGGGACTCGAGGGAAGCCGGTGGTACGGATGAACATCGTTGTTTGGTAGGATAATACCAATTATTATACCTCATGTAAATTCGTAATGTTTTCATTGGTTGACAGCCTGTCACTTGTCATTCTACAAATCGTGATGTTCAGTGATGATGCAGTCATATCTTGCCTTACCGTTGAATAAATGTCATGTACCACGGCAGAGCGTTGAACATGACATTTATTCCACGGCGACATCTGCCGGACCAAGAGTTGCCTCTCATAGTGCGCGCGCCAACATACGAAGATTGATGTGTGTCTTCCTCGACCTGATGTGTATACGTTGGCCCGTTGGTGACAGGAAATAGTGAATGTGATTTGGTAATTGACTGAAATAAATTTGGCATCTTTTGAAAAAGGTACGTAAGATCACCGAGAACGTTACTCATCCAAATTATGCGCTTGAGTCTACAAACAAGCCGAGATCGAACAGTCGATCCTATGGAAGCCGGATACGGCCATGCTAGTTCTACTTTTTTCGGCCCCAATTTAACGCGATAACTCGAGAACTCGACAAGTCGAGAAGTCGAGAAATCGAGACGAGAAGTCGAGAAATCGAGGCGAGAAAGCGAGAAATCGAGACGAGAAGTCGAGAAGTCGAGACGAGAAGTCGAGAACTCGAGACGAGAAGTCGAGAAGTCGAGACGAGAAGTCGCCAAAACGAGAAGTCGAGAAGTCGCCAAAACGAGAAGTCGAGAAGTCGACAAAACGAGAAGTCGAGAACACGAGAAGTCGAGAACGCGAGAAGTCGAGAACGCGAGAACGCGAGAAGTCGAGTACGCGAGAAGTCGAGAACACGAGAAGTCGAGAACGCGAGAAGTCGAGAACGCGAGAAGTCGAGAAGTCGAGAACGCGAGAAGTCGAGAACGCGAGAAGTCGAGAAATCGAGAAGGCGAGAAGTCGAGAAGGCGAGAAGTCGAGAACGCGAGAAATCGAGAACGCGAGAAGTCGAGAACGCGAGAAGTCGAGAAGTCGAGAACGCGAGAAGTCGAGAACGCGAGAAGTCGAGAACGCGAGAAGGCGAGAAGTCGCCAAATCAAACGTGTGTTACACGCCGCATGACAAGAAGGATGTGCAGCATTTACAAAAGAAGAAATTCAACGATAAAGTGGCGTATGTTAACCCTCCTGCTCCTGACAAAACTGTTCCATTAGTTTATGATAATTTATCTCCAATAATGCTAACTAATGACTCGAACATCTTTTAGGTTAACAGAACATTTTGGAAACTTGTATTTATTCGAAGTTACAATTGCAACAATTAGATCTCTTTACCGGTGCCAAAGATGTTTGCTTATATATACACTCAATAAGATATAAATAGGCTCACTATACTTATTAATAGAGACACAGGCGCTGGAGACGAATTGAGCCAATCAGTAGATGTACACACTAATTCAGTAATCGAAGACTAATACACACTTTGTGTGTTAATTTACACAGATGTGGCTTCCGTGTGTGATAAAGTTATTTTATGAATGTGGACATTCTTTTATTGATTACCGAATGTAGGATCCGGTTATGGCATTCAAGAGGAGAAATTATTATCTGTCATTGACCTGTTAGAAGTTATTTCGTAGGTACGCCAACCGATAGAGAGCAGATATTTTAATATCCGCTGCGCTTTGGAGTGGCAAAATAGATGTATTATGTTTGAAAGAAATTTGCGCTTAGCTGCACCACGTCGTTTATGGTTTTCGCAAATGTCTTCAGATGTATTGGCTTAGTAATGAGTTTTACATACTAAAATATTGGCCCCTTAAAATCAGTTCGTGGTAGATGTCAATTCTTTTTTTAACCCACCAGCTTGCGTGGTAGATCCTTCAAAAAATATTTTCCAGATATTTTCCTGAAGTTAAGCAAGCCAACCAGTACACGTTTGGTTTAACCCTATCTGGCCTGGGCGATTGGGGGTGTGTCGCAGCCTGAGGGGAGGCGGAAAGTGCCCCCCTATATATTTTCTCTACCACTAATGCTAGAGCGCTGAAACTTACCACACAGTATCTTGGGTTCAAGCTCTACCGGAAAATGTAAAAAAACCCAAGATGGCCGCCATGATGACGTCACAGTGAGGTCATCTTCTCGGAAGCCATTTTTCGGCCTTTTTGTGGTCGATTTTTCGAAATTTTCATTTTTCAGATTTTTCTGTCGAAAAAAATCTTATAAAATAGAGAATAATTAGTTTTGCATAAATAATATACTTTCAAGGACTTTTAGGCAAGGAAAATGTGAAGAAATGGACCGAAAAACATGACTTTCGCGGATACCACATGGCCGCTATTTTGAATTTACCCATGATCCTCTACCCGGGGGTATATGAAAATAGACTCAAAATGACCCCAGTAAGATAAGCTTAAAAGTCACCAAGATTCAGCCTCCTCGGTTTTGTCGTTTCGGAGCAGCAGAGAAAAGTTCACTAGGGGACACTTTCCGCCCCCCTCCCCCCCAGGCCAGGTAGGGTTAACCGTGCACAATCTCAGTAAAATATCCCGGAATTTCCATGATTTACCATCTTGGATTACCTAGATTGAGCCGTACACCTACAAAAAGAGGTTATATGTTTAACATTTCATTTTGAGATGGGTAACATGTTAGGTGCCTCATAACACTACATGTTTCACTATTTTTGCATGAAAACATGTCTCATAGACGTAACGAGGTAGCTATTTGAGGGCTGTGACATGTTTCACTCGCATTGCCATGTCACCATAACGACCTTAAGAGCTGTATGAAACATCAAAGCCGATACAGGAACAGCCGAGTCGCAAACACGACATTTCTCAAGAAATCGTGGCTACAACACGGATAGTGATGTCTGATGCATGGAAGTATAAACCAGGTGGTCTTCACACAGATCTAACCGTAACTCGGAAATACATTGCTACACCGTAAATGAGATTTATCAGTCTGAAAAACAAAGATATGATTACCGCTGACTTGCAGACATTTATTTCTGGTCTTTAGCGGTCGTGAAGATATCTGTCGGTATTGAGAATTAACAGGATGGTCACTTTAAGTGAATTATTTTGCATCATAATTTAACTCTTTAATTAGGGCTGGGGATATGAGGCGCCGTTTGTCACTTTCTGATTTAATCTACTGATTTATAAATATCGGGTATTTAGCAGTCGGATATATAAATATCGGGTATTTAGCAGTCGGATATATAAATTTGCAAAAAATGAGCGTGAAATAAACACCAAGTTCAGTCAATTTTAAATCCTATATCAGCGAATAAAATCCGAGAAAAATTTATAAATACCTATTTTGGATTTCAAGATATATATATATCTCTCGTTGTGTTATTTCTGGGATATAAATTTCTCCACCATATATATATATATTCCTGATAAAGGATTTCTTATTTATATATCCAAGGTAACGTATCTTACTGATATATAAATATTTAAAAATGTGTAGTTGGGTATATATATATCCATCTTCATCTAACTCCGGATTTACAAATACTGAACTGAGAAAGTCTCATATATAGATATCCCAGTTATAATATGCTAATGAGTTGCGATACGTTTACCGCAAAAATGATGATGTCACACTAAGCCTCTTCAAGTGTACCAAGGGTCGGCAAACACCGCTCAATCATTCCGCAGATTCTCATGTGCGGTATTGTAAACACACGCTAATTTGTGGGTCATCTGTGAATATTATCGGGCAAATTCATTCAGGTACTTCTTACTTTTAACCAGCGTTATTCGCAGAAGCACAGAATTTATAGAAAGCTATTATTATTAGTATTCAGTATGTCTTGCCCACGGATCACAAGGACTTTTGTCACCTG
Source organism: Hanleya hanleyi (assembly GCA_036873755.1). Taxonomy (NCBI): domain Eukaryota; kingdom Metazoa; phylum Mollusca; class Polyplacophora; order Lepidopleurida; family Hanleyidae; genus Hanleya; species Hanleya hanleyi. The sequence continues at coordinate 15,349 of JAVTVY010040179.1, forward strand.
AAACACGAAATAGACAATATGATCTAAACCAACACCAAAACCGACGACGTCATCGGTTTTTGAGACTCATCAGCATACTATTAGCATACTATAAATGGGATATCTATATATGAGACTTTCTCAGTTCAGTATTTGTAAATCCGGAGTTAGACGAAGACTGGATATATATATACCCAACAGCACATTTTGAAATATTTATATATCAGTAAGATACGTTACCTCGGATATATAAATAAGAAATCGTTTGTCAGGAATATATATATATATTGTGGAGGAATTTATATCCCAGAAATAACACAACGAGAGATATATATATCTTGAAATCTAATATAGGTATTTATAAATATTTCTCGGATTTTATTCGCTGATATAGGATTTAAAATTGACTAAAGTCGGTGTTTATTTCACGCTCATTTTATGCACATTTATATATCCGACTGCTAAATACCCGATATTTATAAATCAGTAGATTAAATCAGAAAGTGACAAACGGCGCCTCATATGGGGAAGCCTGGAGAAGGACCATTTCACTCCACAACACCACCCCACCCCCAAAATGTGTTGTTCTTTGAGCTGACGATCTGAAACTTCTCATAATATATCTGCAAAAAAAAAAGAATGTCCACACTCATAAAATAACTTTATCACACACGGAAACCACATCTGTGTAAATTAACACACAAAGTGTGTATTAGTCTTCGATTACTGAATTAGTGTGTACATTTACTGATTGGGCTCAATTCGTCTCCAGCGCCTGTGTCTCTATTAATAAGTATAGTGAGCATATTTACATCTTGTTGAGTGTATATTTAAATCTTTGGCACCGGTAAAGAGATCTAATTGTTGCAATTGTAACTGCGAATAAATACAAGTTTCCAAAATGTTCTGTTAACCGAAAAGATGATCGAGTCATTAGTTAGCATTATTGGAGATAAATTATCATAAACTAATGGAACAGTTTTGTCAGGAGGGTTAACATACACCCCTCTATCGTTGAATTTCTTCTTTTGTAAATGCTGCACATCCTTCCTGTCATGCGGCGTGTAACACACGTTTGATTTGGCGACTTCTCGACTTCTCGCGTTCTCGACTTCTCGCGTTCTCGACTTCTCGACTTCTCGCGTTCTCGACTTCTCGCGTTCTCGACTTCTCGCGTTCTCGACTTCTCGACTTCTCGACTTCTCGCGTTCTCGACATCTCGATTTCTCGCGTTCTCGATTTCTCGCGTTCTCGACTTCTCGACTTCTCGCGTTCTCGACTTCTCGCGTTCTCGACTTCTCGTGTTCTCGACTTCTCGCGTACTCGACTTCTCGCGTTCTCGCGTTCTCGACTTCTCGCGTTCTCGACTTCTCGTGTTCTCGACTTCTCGTTTTGTCGACTTCTCGACTTCTCGTTTTGGTGACTTCTCGACTTCTCGTTTTGGCGACTTCTCGTCTCGACTTCTCGACTTCTCGTCTCGAGTTCTCGACTTCTCGTCTCGACTTCTCGACTTCTCGTCTCGATTTCTCGCTTTCTCGCCTCGATTTCTCGACTTCTCGTCTCGATTTCTCGACTTCTCGACTTGTCGAGTTCTCGAGTTATCGCGTTAAATTGGGGCCGAAAAAAGTAGAACTAGCATGGCCGTATCCGGCTTCCATACGATCCTGACACGGAGTTTTGAAATCAACAACGGTCGCGCAGTGTTGAACACGATATGCTTATTTCATCGTACCATCCTCATTCACATGACTATAAAGTACCTATTTTATTCAAATAGGACATTCGGTATAATGAAACAACTATTGCATGTTATAGAGTGGGACACGCTCGTTGTACATCACTTGTCTCGAGCTGACAAATCGTCATGTCCCACTCGATAACATGCAATAATTGTATATTGTTTGGTAGAATAAGTGTCATTTGAAATTAATAAAACGGTCGTTTCTAATATTGCGCTAGCTGACGATTGCGCTAGCTGACGGCCAGTAACCGGTTCAATTTGATTACTATCACTGGCAAGTATTCACCAAACCAAATGAGTTTCCGGAGTATGTTGTAATCAAACCCAGGTCTGGTCTGGTCTGGTCAACCACCACCGATATGGAGGTTCTATACCTTTTCAAAACAGGAAGACCGCACTGCGGTGGTCTAAGGGTTAGAGCGTCGGCCTCGTAAGCAGTAGGTACTGGGTTCGATCCCAGCCCGGGTCATACCTAAGACTTGAAAAATGGAACTTGTTGCTCCCTCGCTTACGCTCAGCATTAAGAGGATAGAACAAGGACTGGTTCGCTCGGTGTCAGTATAATGTGACTGGGTGGGGTGTCATGTCTGCCTACGGCATGATATTTCAGTGGGACAGCACTATAAAATGGCAGCATTAGATCTGCTCTGTTACAAGTAGGTACCCCTGCCCCTCCCACTCCCCTCCCTTCCCTTCCCCGTCGTGATATAGCTGAAAAAATGTTGAA